>JAJLXV010000073.1:0-67576 GCA_030571435.1 Myxozyma mucilagina
GGGTTACGAAATTTATTGACTGATGGCCCAAATATCTGGCTATATTCTGACTAAAAATAGGGATAGGGTATTAGGGTTTAAAAACAGGGCTTTAGGGTTGTTTTTTGAGCCCGGGATAACCAGCCAAATAATTGTCCACCATCGGTTTATTTTGCCTTGGTGGGACAAAATAAGCAATATTTGTAATTTTATTAGTTCATGTAATGTATATGTTAATGATATAGTCTTTTATATACTTTTCATTAAAAAATAACATCAAACTCTTCACTTATTTCTCCAAAATTCTGATACCCCTGGGTAGCAAGGACCTTTGGCCTTTTCTGGGCTTTAAGGACTTCAAATTCGTGTCTACTATAGGTCCTTATATTCAGGTTCCACTGTATCTGTTAACTAATAACTACTGGCAAATAGAATAATGATTAAACGTTATTGTCAATTAAAATTATAAATACAGCACTCCACAGAGCATCAGTTACTGTTGTATTATATAAACATGAAACCTGCAAAACGAAAATACGAAACGAAAAACTATCCAAAACATGGTAATGTACTCAAATTGTGAACCGAAGCCACACGACCCAATCCAAACAACCGCCAAATACACGACACATTCCGAGAAACCTCAGAGACGCAATGCAAACTACTAGCAACCTATATGCAGGCATATATCACATTACTGCGATGCTAATCGTCCATATCACAAACAGAGAGACCTCCAATTGTAAAAAAATAGCAAATGAAACCAACCAACCAAACTTAAGCACATCAACATCAAACTTTTATTCTAGATTGATGCGATACGCTTAGTAGGCGGAGCGAAGTCTCTTGCGCTGCTGCATCTTCTTCATAACGAAGAAGATGAAAAGAGCGATGCCTGTGCGAGTCAAACGTTAGTCTCATATTTAATTTCTTCCCTTTTCTTTATTTCTTTCTTTCCACTTACCGACAACACCGACAATGCAGAAAACGAGAATAACTCCAGCGGGCAACATTATGATGACTATAGAAATTTTGTTAGAATGATTGATGCAAAAACGCTTTCACATCGACAGAGAGTATTTGGAAAAGCTAGGCGGTCACACTACAAAACTTTCAAAACAAAACAAGCACTCAATCACTCGCTCTCCTCCTCAAAACCATGCCTTTCACCAAACCTCTCTCTGTCACCAAGCAAAGCGATTGAATAAAGAACAATCATATAGGAAAACTCACTGAACGAAAGGCTTCTGAAAAAGTCGATGTACGGAGAACGGAAACAAAGGAAAGGCTGGTGCTAGCTGGGCCCGGCAGCGAATAAATAGAGACGCCTACAACGAGCAGACGCTGGAGCCCTAGCCCCGTGGCGCGCACTAGCCACTCGGGGACTCGACGGGCGGCCCCGGCAAATTCGGTCTTTCGCGCGGCGACAAAAGCTCCGAGCTGGGATTAGCAGCGTTCTCAGAACAATCGCTTCTACATGGCGGTGTGAGCTGACTCTTGGTCGTCGTCGCTCTTGTTTCTGCTACTGTGTTGGCAGCTACATTTTTCTACGGCTTTTTGGTCTAACCGCGGTGCGCAGATAGCGAACTAGGGGCCGTGAGTAGTTATCCAGTGCGGGAAAAACATTTATTGCACTCTCTTGCGGGTGCCTTTTATTCCAAAATACTGTTGCCCTTTATCTAATACCGTTTTATTTTATTCTGGGTATTTTCCAACCTACTGTGGCGCTGGCCAATAACCTTTCCCGGAAGCGGCGGACTTGGTTTAGGGTCGGCTCTCGCGGCACAACTTCTGGTAACCGTCCGCTTTCGGCAAGCGCTTTCCTCGTCATTTCAAGCACGCATACTCTGTTATTGCGAACCCGCACAATTGCCCGCCACCTGCCCACCTGCCTGTCCGGGAACAATCCGCTCACGTGACAAACCCTGAAAAAAAAATTTGCGAGTACAATACTCCCAGCGGCGGTCTTCGAGGTCTTCTTTTCTCTCTCTCCCTCTCAACCCCCCGGGCCAGAGCAAGAGGAGCAGTTCGTGACTTTATGTAAGTAGTTATTGAGTCATAAGTGCAATCTGCAGATCTTAGATATCTGACCGAACAATAGTCAGATCCACGATGCCGTCTCCACTTCCCCCGTCCCCGGTCCTGAAGGCTTTTCAGTCTGGATCTACACCCACAGCTGGCGTCGCTATCTCGGCACCGTCTCGTCGGTACTCGAGCACCTCATTTTCTCCCGTATCCTCGCCCGCGGGAGTTTTTGCTGGTGGCTCGTTTTCGGAGGCTGATGGATTTCCTGAGGTTCTCCCAGCCGTTCCTGCTCCTGTCACGGGAGCCATCAACGGCTCTGCTGCCAAACTTGCTGCTCTTGAGCTCAAGGATGGAACTTGTGTTCAGGGATACTCCTTTGGTGCAGATGTTTCAGTCTCGGGTGAATTTGTCTTCCAAACTGGTAAGCAACACTCTTACAATGCTGTGTGATTTCGTGCGCTAACAATATCAGGAATGGTTGGCTACCCCGAAACACTCACTGATCCCTCTTACGAGGGTCAAATCCTTGTTTGCACCTTCCCTTTAATGGGCAATTACGGTGTTCCTTCGCGCGAAACTGAAGATCCTGCTTTGCCCGGACTTCCGTTGCACTTCGAATCCAAAAGAATCCATGTTGCCGGTTTGGTCGTTGGTGACTACACTGAAGATTATTCCCACTTCCTTGCCACTTCTTCTCTGGGTACCTGGCTTAAAGAACAAGGAATTCCTGCCATTTATGGTGTTGATACTCGTGCTCTTACTAAGACCATTCGTGAGAAGGGATCTATGCTTGGTAAACTCCTTATGTCCAAAGATGGATTTGCTGCTCAGGGCGCTGATTGGCGATCATCTTTTGAGACTGTTGAATGGGAAGACCCTAACGTTAAAAATCTTGTTGCTGATGGTAATTATCCTTTTCTGATTTGGGTTAAGCTTTGATCTAACAATGCTAGTGTCTGTTACTGAACCCGTTACGTATTACCCCACTGCTGAAAAAGCCATCAAAAAAGCAAATGGAAAGAACCTCAAAATTCTTTGCGTTGATGTTGGAATGGTATGTTCAATTGCAAACGCCCATAGCTGACACGATCTAACTTCCACAGAAATTTAATCAAATTCGTTGCTTCGTTAATCGCGGTGTTGAACTTAAAGTCGTTCCTTGGGATTATGACATTCTTTCTGAGGAAGACTATGACGGTCTATTCGTATCCAACGGTCCTGGTGACCCTGCAACTATGGCTGTTACTGTCGAGAACCTTTCGGTTGCTCTTAAGGAAGCTAAAACTCCTATCTTCGGTATTTGTTTAGGTCATCAGCTTCTCGCTCGTGCCGCTGGTGCGCAGACCATCAAACTCAAGTTCGGTAACCGTGGACACAACATTCCTTGCACCAATATGATCAACGGCCGTTGTTACATTACATCTCAGAATCACGGTTATGCTGTCGATATTGCAACGCTTCCCACTGATTGGCAAGAGCTTTTCGTCAACGCAAACGACGGTACCAACGAAGGTATCTACAACACTAAGCTTCCTTTCTTCTCAGTACAGTTCCACCCTGAATCCACACCAGGCCCTAGAGACACTGAGTGGCTTTTTGATGCTTTTATCGAGTCTGTTCAAAAATCATCAGAACTTGGTCAATTGGTTCCTGTGATCATGCCTGGTGGCACCAAAGAGGAAGCTGAGCGTAAGGCTCCTCGAGTTAATGTTAAGAAGGTTCTTGTTCTTGGAAGTGGTGGTCTCAGTATTGGTCAGGCTGGTGAGTTTGACTACTCTGGCTCTCAAGCTATTAAGGCTTTGAAGGAGGAAGGTATTTACACTATTCTCATCAACCCCAATATTGCCACCATTCAGACCTCCAAGGGATTGGCTGACAAGGTTTACTTCCTTCCTGTCACCCCTGACTTTGTGCGAAAAGTCATTAAGTACGAGCACCCTGACGCAATTTATGTCACATTTGGTGGTCAGACCGCATTAAATGTTGGTATTCAGCTCAAAGAAGAATTCGAAGGTCTTGGTGTCAAGGTTCTCGGAACTCCTATCGATACCATTATCACCACCGAAGATCGTGAACTTTTTGCTCGCGCTATGGAAGAGATTGGAGAGAAATGTGCTAAATCAGCCTCCGCCTCTAATATGGACGAAGCTTTGGAGGCCGTCAAAGACATTGGTTTCCCTGTTATCGTTCGTGCTGCTTACGCATTGGGCGGTCTTGGATCTGGCTTTGCCGAAAACACTGAACAGCTCATCGAGCTTTGTAACAAGGCTTTTGCTGCTAGTCCACAAGTTCTTATTGAGCGCAGTATGAAGGGCTGGAAGGAAATTGAGTATGAAGTTGTCCGTGATTGCCGCGACAATTGTATCACAGTCTGTAACATGGAGAACTTCGATCCTTTAGGAATCCATACTGGTGACTCTATCGTCATTGCTCCTTCTCAGACTCTTTCTGACGAAGACTACAACATGCTTCGTACTACCGCTGTTAACGTTATTCGTCACTTGGGTGTTGTTGGTGAGTGTAACATTCAGTATGCACTTAACCCATTCTCCAAGGAGTACTGCATTATTGAGGTCAACGCTCGTCTCTCCCGTTCATCCGCACTCGCTTCAAAGGCTACTGGATATCCTTTGGCTTTCGTTGCCGCTAAGTTAGGTTTGAACATTCCTCTTAACGAAGTCAAGAACTCTGTCACTAAAGTCACTTGTGCCTGCTTCGAGCCTTCGCTTGACTATGTCGTTGTCAAAATTCCTAGATGGGATCTTAAGAAGTTTACTCGTGTTAGCACTGCTCTTAGCTCGAGTATGAAGAGTGTGGGAGAGGTTATGGCTATTGGTCGTTCGTTCGAAGAAGCTATTCAGAAAGGTATTCGATCGATTGATTACCACAACCTTGGTTTCAATGCTACCGACGCACTCATGTCAATTGACATTGACACTGAGCTCCAGACTCCTTCTGATCAGCGATTGTTTGCTATTGCCAATGCTTTGGACAGCGGATACAGCGTTCAGAAGATTTGGGAGTTGACCAAGATTGACACTTGGTTCTTATGCAAGCTTGAGAGATTGATTAAGTTTGGCAAGTCTGCTAGCGAATTCAACACAAACACCATCTCGCTTGGCATGATGCGTGAAGCTAAGCAGCTTGGTTTTGATGATCGACAGATCGCTAAATTCTTGGGCTCCAACGAATTGGCTGTTAGACAGCGCCGACTTGAATTCGGTATCACTCCTTTCGTCAAGCAAATTGATACTGGTAAGTGTTCAAATTAGTCAAATACCGCGTTGACCTCTAGTACTAACAACATATAGTTGCTGCTGAGTTTCCTTGTTTCACAAATTACTTGTATCTGACCTACAACGCTTCTCAGCACGATATCAGCTTCGACGATCATGGAGTCATGGTTCTCGGATCTGGTGTTTACAGAATCGGTTCTTCCGTCGAGTTTGATTGGTGTGCTGTGCGTGCTGTCCGAACTCTTCGTGCCAACAAGGTCAAGACCATCATGGTTAACTACAATCCTGAGACCGTATCTACTGATTACGATGAAGCTGATCGCTTGTACTTTGAGAGCATCAACTTGGAGCGTATTCTTGATATTTACCAACTTGAGCGCTCAAGTGGTGTCATTGTTGCAATGGGTGGTCAAACCTCTAACAACATTGCCTTGCCTCTCCACCGTCAGAACGTTAAGATTCTTGGAACTTCTCCCGAGATGATCGACTCTGCGGAAAACAGATACAAGTTCTCTCGACTCCTTGATACTATTGGAGTTGACCAGCCAGCCTGGAAGGAACTCACCAGTATTGAAGAAGCCACCGAGTTTTGCGAAAAGGTGTCGTACCCTGTTCTTGTTCGTCCTTCATATGTCCTTTCAGGTGCTGCGATGAACACTGTCTACTCTAAGGACGATTTGGCCAACTACTTGCAGCAGGCTGTGGAGGTTTCTCGAGACTATCCTGTTGTTATTTCCAAGTACATTGAGAATGCTAAGGAAATCGAAATGGATGCTGTTGCAAAGGATGGTAAAATGCTTATGCATGTCATCTCTGAGCACGTTGAGAATGCTGGTGTCCACTCTGGTGATGCCACTTTGATTGTTCCTCCTCAGGATTTGGATCCTGAAACTGTTCGCAGAATCACAAAGGCTACCGCTAAGATTGGTAACGCTCTTAATGTGACCGGTCCTTTCAACATTCAATTCATTGCGAAAGACAATGAGATCAAGGTTATTGAGTGTAACGTTCGTGCTTCTCGATCTTTCCCATTTGTTTCGAAGGCTCTCAAAGTTGATCTTATTGAACTTGCCACTAAGGCAGTTATGGGGCTTCCTGTCACTCCATACCCCGCACCTGATGAGCCTATTCCTTCGGACTACGTTGCTGTTAAGGTTCCTCAGTTCTCTTTCTCTCGTCTTTCGGGTGCTGATCCCGTTTTGGGAGTTGAGATGGCCTCGACTGGTGAAGTTGCTGCTCTTGGTCACGACAAGTATGAGGCGTACTTGAAGGCTTTAATCTCTACCGGTTTCCGACTTCCCAAGAAGAACATTCTTTTGTCGATCGGTTCATTCAAGGAGAAGATGGAGATGCTTCCATCAGTGAAGAAGCTTCATGAGCTTGGATACAGCCTGTTTGCGACTGCCGGTACAGCTGATTTCTTGCAGGAGCACGGTTTGCCCGTCAAGTATCTTGAGGTTCTTAGCGATGAGGAGAACCAGAAGTCTGAGTACTCTCTCACTCAGCATTTGGCCAACAACTTAATTGACTTGTATGTCAACTTGCCATCTGCTAATCGTTTCCGTCGTCCTGCTTCGTACATGAGTAAAGGATACCAGTCTCGTCGTATGGCTGTTGACTACTCGGTTCCCCTTGTTACAAATGTTAAGAATGCCAAGTTATTGGTTGAGGCTATCGCCCGCAATTTTTCTTTGGGTGTTTCTAGCATTGACTCTATGTCGAGCCACCGAACTGTTGTTCTTCCTGGACTCGTTAACATTGCTGCTTTCGTTCCTGGCTTGACAGTGCAGGGAAGCACTGACTTTGAGAAAGTCTCGAAGGCTTCTATTGCTTCTGGTTTCTCCATGATCCGTGTAATGCCTACTGGCATTCAGAGCTCTCTTACTGACGCACGTGCTCTTGTTGTTGCGCAAAGTAATGCTCAGGGTAGCGCATACACTGATTATAACTTCTCTGTTGCTGCTACTGCCGACAACTCTCAGCAGTTGAGTCAGGTTCAGATGACCGTTGGATCACTCTACATTCCGTTCAACAATTTGTCTGAGAGCATTAACAAGGTAGCTGCAGTCACTGAGCACTTCAAGGTTTGGCCTGCTCACAAGCCTATCGTGACCGATGCTCGCACTACTGATTTGGCGTCAATCTTACTGTTGGCAAGCTTACACAGCCGCCCGGTTCATATCACGAGTGTTACTACCAAAGACGATATCAGTTTGATTGCTTTGAGCAAAGAGAAGGGACTTAAAGTTACATGCGATGTTTCTGTTTACAGCTTGTTCTTGAGTCAAGATGACTACCCTGAGTGCCGCAGCTTGCCTACCAAGGAAGACCAAGACGCATTGTGGGAACACTTGGAGGACATTGATTGTTTCTCAGTTGGTGTTCTTCCTTCTCAGCTTGCTGTAGACCTTGGAAAAGAACTTGTTCCTGCAATTGGTATTGAGGATACTTTGCCTTTGCTTTTTACTGCTATGCGCGAAGGTAGACTTACTCTTGAGGATATTGTTAGCCGTCTAAACACCAACCCTAAGGCTATTTTCGAGCTTCACGACCAGCCCGAGACTGTTGTTGAGGTTGAGATCGATCGTGCATTCGTTAAGAGCACTTCAGGCGTTTGGTCTCCTTTTGTTGGCAAGAAGCTCTATGGAACTATTCTTCGTGTCACTCTTGGTGGACAGACCGCTTGCTTAGATGGCCATGTCCTCGCTCAAGGAACAGCGGGTGCTGATATGTCTGCTTCTGGAGCTTTCAAGTTTGAACGTCACCGTTCCATCGCTGCTCCTGCTCAGTCTGATGCTCGTTCGCCCGTGAACACGATGCAAGGATTTGACCCGAAGGATTCACTTAGTGGTCTTGCTTCGCCTACTCCTTCCAAGGCTCTTGAGATTTTGCAAGCTCCTGTGATTGCGCGGGAAATTTCCCCTCCTGTTTCTATCACTGCAGCTCTCAGCTCAAACAACAACCCATTCTTGCGTCAGCACATTCTCTCAGTGCGTCAGTTTGAGCGCAGCGACTTGCATTTGCTTTTCTCCGTTGCCCAGGAGATGCGTCTTTCGGTGGAGCGTCAAGGTGTTTTGCATCTTCTTAGCAACCGACTTTTGTGTACCTTGTTTTACGAGCCTTCCACTCGTACTTGCTCTTCCTTTGATGCCGCTATGCAGCGTTTGGGAGGTCGTGTTGTGAATGTCAATGCTAGCAGCTCGAGTGTTGTTAAGGGTGAAACTTTGCAAGATACTATTCGCACTATCGGATCTTATGTCGACTGCATTGCTCTCAGACATCCTTCTGAGGAGAGTGCTGCTATTGCTGCCAAGTATAGTCCTATCCCTGTGATTAATGCTGGTATGTATTTTTGGATTTGTACTTATTTTGGATGTACTGGAGTCTAACGTATTGATAGGTAACGGATCTCTTGAACATCCTACTCAGGCTCTTCTTGATTTGTTTACCATTCGTGAGGAGCTTGGAACTGTTAATGGAATTACGGTTACCTTCATGGGTGACTTGAAATATGGTCGCACTGTGCACTCTCTCTGCACTTTGCTCCAGCACTACCAGGTTCACATCCAGCTTGTTGCACCTCCTCAGCTTGCTTTGCCCGAGGAGTACCGTGAGGAACTTGAACGCGCTGGTATGCTCATTTTGGAGACTACTGAGTTCACTCCTGAAGTTGTCGCGAACACCGATGTTCTCTACTGCACACGTGTTCAGAAGGAGCGCTTCGATGATCTCGAAGAATTCGAGCGTCTCAAGGATACCTACATTGTCGACAGTGGCTCCTTGAAGCACGCTAAGAAGCACATGTGTGTTTTGCACCCATTGCCGCGTAACAATGAAATCAGTGAGGAGATTGATTTCGATCAGCGTTCGGCTTACTTCAGACAGGTATGTTACATTTCCTCTTACGTGACCTAGTTCGGCTGCTAACTGATTTTCACAGATGAAGTATGGTCTTTACGTCCGCATGGCTCTCCTTGCTCTTGTTATGGGCCCTAATCTTTAGACGACCATTATATAGAGTCTGTTTGTTCGGCTGAAATCTGATAAAATCTATTCGGAAAAGGTAAAAAAAGTTTTATTCTATCTACAGTGAATACCGGTCATATATATTTTTGAGATTTTTATTATATGATGATATAGCTTTGCGAGGGGCTACATAAAGATTATAAGATCTACGAATTATTGATAATGTTTGCTGTGGTTGTTTCTTGATTTTTTTGGTTCTTGTTTATATTAATTATTCCTAATTATCACTGAGGTGAAAGTAAAATTGAAATGACTTGATTTAAATTCGTATTTTATACATCTATATTTGACGTTAAGTCGCATTATAGGATTTATTCGAATGAAAATCAGGGAAAGTTATTTCAGTTCTTTTGTACATATTTTGACTTGTTTTCTGTTTTTATTTGTCTGTTGCATATATTTGAGGAAAAGTTTATTTTTGGGTGGTTATAAAAGTTTGTTTTTAATTTTAAAAATTATTCTTTATGAGTAAGCATAATTTGGGATATGGATATGGTAATTACAATTGTAAATAATAATTAATGATTTGTCGTAATATGAGTATGTGTTTCTCTTTCGTAAGTGTTCTGTGGTTCTCCTTAGTGATTATTGCAATGATCGTTGATTCAAATTGAACGTCGGAACGAAAATAAGAAGAGTTTGGGCTGATCACCGTGCACTGCGTACGTCTTGGCTAGATTTTATTTGATTTGATCAGAAGACAGATTCCCAATTCTAACTGCTTCATCGTTTTAATGATCGTGAAGTACAGTAGTTTATGCACATACGATGAAAACATTGAGGCTGCCCTTGTAAGAATCAGACGCAAGAACTGCGCCACGACTTGTTACTAGTACTTTGACGGAAAATGTTTGAAAGTGTCGTATTTATTCTAGAGACTTGTTCATCATATCACATACACGAATTCTCCTAAATACACCCATATAGATAATCATAATTACATTCAATGGCACCATTCTCTTTGAAACTACCGTTCAATCTCTTATAACCTACACACACACTAGGGAACTTCTCAATTGTTCTCTATTTTCTTTTTATTTGTTCTACTCAGTCCATGAGATGGCGAACATCATACCAACACCAAGGAGCATTGCCAGTGCTTGATAGATACCCTTTTTGATTTCTCCAAACTTGGAGAGACGAGGATCAGTCTCGAGGATTTCGGGGATGACTCCAACGGTGGCAATATATAAGAATCCTCCTAATTTTTCGATTAGTTGTGAATAGGTTATACAGAGAAGACTACTTACCGGCAGTGAATGGTAAAACTAAATCTCCAGTAGTGCAAGAAGTTCCAAATAATCCACCTTCGGAGCTATGGTTATGACCGTCATGTCCGGTCGCGTCATACGACGACAAGTATTGGATTCCAATACCGATAAAAGTTCCCAAAAAGGCGCCGATAGCGGTAACAAACTGAGCGCCCATAGCCTTTGACTTTGAAAAGCCACCTTGAATCAACAATGCAAAATCACCAACCTCGTGGGGAATTTCATGAAAGAAAACCGCAAGGGTGGTAGTTGCGCCAACGCCGTGCGATATGTAGAAGGAAGCTGCAATGGCAAGACCGTCGGTGATGTTGTGCGAGAAGTCTGCAATCAAATTCAAATAAGCAGAGAGTTTGACAGAAGCGCTGATCTCTTCCTTCTTTTCGATAACAGGCTTATCTTCTTCCTCAGGCTTAGAACCCTTGGTTCGACTGCGAAGGTTACGAGACGGCGCATCGTCGTCAACAGAAGTCGAAACACCTGATGACTTTTCTTCTGTTTCATGAGAATGTGAATGTGAGTGATCATGTCCACCTTCACCGCCAAAAATTCGCATAGTTTTGTCAAGAACAATAAAGGCACCGAATCCTAAGAAGATTGCAAGACCGAGAAGTGTATTTCGATGATCTTCGACTAAGATGAAGCGCACATGGTCGGGATCATGCGATTCTCCAAGAAAAGTCTCGGGCATTAAATGAAGAAAGACATCACCTAATAAACCACCGACGGCAAATGAAACTAGGATCGATAGAGAAGATGGATCAATGTTGGGAGGAATCTTGACACGGGTCAGCTTTTCTGATTCACAGCACAAACAACGACAATTGATACCAAGGCTAACAAAATATTAGGCGGACCTGAAATATACGCGGTGGCCAAGAGAGCATTTGCACCAGGGCCTGTACTTGAGTTAGTAGACAGTCTGTTACTCGTATACGTCATTTACGCACCGAATGGAAATAGGATATCGAACGATTTTTGAATAAGACCAGTCTCGTTCTTCGCTCCAGCAGTTTTCAGAGCGTCTAATTCCTTTACAACCTCACATTTCTTCGAATTGTCAGCTACCGAATCAAGAGTACTTGTATAAATTTCAATACCTGTAATTCACCCTCGATGTGCTCTAGATCAAATGAGCCGGAGTCGGTGAGTACATTTCCCGCCACTAAATTACAAAGAGCAAGTAAAGCAACTGCAACAAAAACTAGGCGTACTTGAATCATTGCGTATATGAGTCAATTATTTTTAACCCGGTCTATTTAAACCGTAATGATCTGTGCCAGATTTACTGCACTTCCTCGCGGCGAGCAAATCGTAGATCAGCTTAAATACGCCAATTGGAAATTACTGACGCTTTTCTAACAGTATGGCGTCTCGCAAGCCACAATTGTCCCCAAATAATCAGTTTACAGCGTCAGATATGCCGTATTGTGATATTTATGAGTATCCGCGAGCACCGAAAAACCAAGTCGACTTCTAAAAAAGGAGCCGTTCAGATGCCTGTCTCGAATTAAGGGGCCACATTGAAAGTTTATTTATACGTCCTACTGCCATTTGGGGTTAGTGAAACAGGTGCTAGCATACAAATAAGCTTTTACAAATAACCTTATTGGGATTCGCTGCGCTGTCCCTATTCTGAGCTCGACCTCGAGAGTTTATTTGGCATTTCACGAGACGATCCAGCGCAGGTGTCTTGCTGCTTGCTCTTCGGTTGCTTTTGTTCGAGAACCAGCAGGACTGCTCATGAGTCAGTGATCAGGGCCATAAATAAGAAGGAATTGCTGTTGCGCGGCGAATCACAATGCAGGACTATCTGACTGGCTTCCTGCCGCAGGCTCAGCCAAAGCCAACCACGACGGCTCTTGAGACCATCGCAAAGCTCTGCGACCGGCTGCTCAATTCTACTCTGCTTGAGGATAGACGAGCGGCTGTACTGGGCTTGAAAGGGTTTTGCAGAGAGTACCGTGAAGCTGTTGTCACGGGCGGTCTGAGGGGTTTAATTTCAGAGCTGCAGCGCGATCGCCTCGATACTGAGACTGTAAAGGCAACTTTGGAGACTGTGCTTCTACTCTTCGTCAAAGACAGATCCGAAGTAAGCGGAGGTTCTTTAAAAGCGTTATGTATGAGATTGGTTTATTGACTCTTTTCTAAGGCCTCTGCTGAAGTTGATTACATTGCTCTCTGGCTGGCGGATGAATTTACACAGGTAGGATTCGAATTGAACAATACATATCATGAACTCTGTCATTAACTTTTGTTCAGCGAGAGGAAAACATTTCTCTTCTCATTGACATTTTAGAAAATAATGACTTTTACGTTCGTCTATATACTCTACAACTCTTAGCAGCGATTCTTGTCAACCGACCAGAACGAACGAAGCAATGTGTTTTTGCTGCACCTTTGGGAATCTCTCGATTTGTGTCTACTCTGGATGATCGACGTGAAGCGATTCAAAACGGTATGTGACTTTGTAATCAATCAAGATCAATTGTTAACTTATAATTTGACTAGAATCGGTAATGCTTTTAATTCAATTAGTCGATGGCCACCCTGACATTCAGAAACTGGTAGCATTCGAGAACACTTTTGACAAAATTTTTACAATTATAGAGCGAGAAGCTGGTGTTGATGGGGGCGTGGTAGTCCGTGATTGCTTGCGACTAATTGCCAACCTTCTAAGATTCAATCCTTCGAACCAGAATCTGTTTCGTGAGACCCGTTGTATCCCTCGTTTATCTGCACTTATGATTGTCGAAAAAGGAGCTGTTAATTGGGATCAACAAAAAACGAAAAACATGATATTAGTTCTTGAAATTTGCAGACTTTTTGTGGTGGAAGACAGCCTGGGAACTGCCGCCAACCAAGACATTTTATTCCAAGCTGGTGTTTTGATGAACGTCTTGCGCCTTGCATTTGCCGACTCCACAAATATTCAGGTTCGTGCAATGGCCCTTGTTGCAACAGGCGACTTAATTCGAGGAAATGAGGAAATTCAAGAAAAATTCTCAAATATCGACGTGCCCTACATTAATGTTTCTGCCCCTGGAGAGCCGAATCATGTACAGGTGGAGCCAGAAGCTGTGCCGGTCACCCAAGCATTACTAAATTGGGCACTAAGTAGTTCATCGATTTATGCATTTGATTTACGAGTTGGTGCGACCATGTGCTTAGAAGGTTATCTCTCTAATAACAATAATACCCGAATTGCATTTTTGGAAGATGCAATTGATGCCTACTTCAATGATAATCGTGGACCTAAAAATATCAAACTACTCAGTGGTATACTGGACCACGAAACCGATTCGCGTACAGATCCATACAAGACGTGGTTTGCTTGCGTTATTATGTTGCATATATTCGAAGGCGGTCAAGAGCTCAAAGATTTGGCTCGATCAATTACCATTGGAGACGAAGAACAAGGAGAAGAAGTTGTGACTGCAATTCAAACGATTTCAGCTAATCTAGTAGCTTCTTTGCAATACAACTTGGATGCTCGAATCCCGATTGCATACATAATGCTTCTTACTGTTTGGCTCTACGAAGATTATGAGGCGATTGATGATTTTTTGAACGAGGGATCAAGTGTCCAGTCGTTAGTCGCAGATGTATCACAGTCGTCGAGTCACAACATTATTGTTGAAGGAATGTGTACTACTTTACTAGCCGTACTTTATGGATACTGCACAACACACTCCCCGATTCCAAGGTTCGTCGCGTTCTAACATTACTGTGATACTTTTTGATTGCTAATTGTATTTCAGACCTACGCTTTATCGACTACTCGTCAATCGAATTGGTCGCGACTCATTCATCATGAAATTAAGACTATTGCGACGTCACAGCTTCGTTCGTGACTTCAGCCCAGAAGATATCTTGTCCGCAGAGAAAGACGAAACTGGACTTCCCAAAGTATATTTTAATAGAGTCTTCATTGATTTTTTCAAAGACAGGTATACTAGATTGGAGAAAGTTCTAGATAGGGATCCCAACAGAGACCCAATCAGTCCTGGTATGTTGTGCGATATCTTTCTTGGTTTTTTTAAGAAACCATGCTAATATTCTCTCAGAGGCAATCGAGGCACAGAATGAAAAGGCTGTGGAATCTATGGAGACCATGACCAAAGAAATAGAAGATCTTCGCGCTCAGCTGGAAGAAGCGAATACTTCGATTTCAGAAACTCAAAAATCTTTAGCGGCAAGTACGACTCAAGCTGAAAATCTAAGTCGAGAAAAAGAAGGTTTAAATGTTGAATTACGAGAATCTGCTAATCTGGTCAAACGGTTACAAGATCAGTTGACTGCCGCTAATCGGGAGATTGTTGATGAGCGTGAGAAGTCGAAAGAGATTGAAAAGAAGCTGGGGGTTAATGTTCAATCCTTGGGACTTGAAACCATGCGACTTCAGAAAGAGAAAAACGAAATTCAAGATGCACTAAGAAAGGAGAAAAATCGAGCTGATAATGCTGAGAAAGATTTCAACAAGTCAAAGGAACGAGCTTTACAGGCAGAGTCGTCTTTGCGTTCGACAAGAGAGGCTGCAGCGACAGAGAGAACTAAATTAGAGAATCTTTTGAAACGAGCCGAAGACGAGAAGAACTATACCCACGGTCTATTAGAAAATAAAGACAAAGAACTGAAACAGCTTAATAGCAAGCACGAGCAGCTACAGAAGCTATTGGATGGTTTCAAATCCAAGGCTGTTACTTTGAATGCAGAATTGGATACGCAAAAAGCGAAAGTAGCTGAGAAAGATCGAGCGATTGCCCTGATGGAAAGAGAGCTAAAAGATAGAGAGACAAAGATTACAGGATTAAATTCACAATTGAGTAGTCTAAAGGCTGAAAACGAAAAGCTGCAAACCGAACTTGTTGCATCTAAAAAGGAGATAGAAGTAACGCAGAAAAATATCAGTGCCTTAAAGACAGATCACGATATCTTGAAGAAGAATCAATCTAGCGAAATCAGTACTTTGCAAGCACAACTAAAATCATTGGAGCAGAAGCTTACTGTCGAGTCGCAAAAATCAAGTTCTTTGCGCAAGGAACTCGATTCCGAAAAGACACAGGTTCAAAGTTTGAAGAAGTCTTTGAAGGAATCAGAAGAAAAGATGGAGGATTTGCTTCTTGTGATGGCCGATTTAGAAGAAAGGCTGGCTCAGCATGGGGATAGTGATGAGGATGAGGATGAAGAGGACGAGGACGAGGATGAAGAGGATGAAGAAGGGGAGGAGGAAGAAGGGGATGAGAAAGTGGATGAAGGAACTCTTGAAAAGGGGGGTGATGAGAAGCAGCATAAGAAAGATGAACAGCAACAAGAAAGGAAAGCTGAGATAATTCAAGAAGTAAAGAAGGCTGAGGATAAAGTAGAAAAGGAAGAAGAGAAGGAGATAGAGAAGAAGAAAGTCGCAGAAGAAGTAACGGAAGACAAAGAAGAGAAATCTGAGACTAAGAGTGATTTCAACACTGAGAGCACAGAAGTCAAAGAAGATGTGGACAAGAGTGAAAAGAAGGAGAAGGAGGAAATACTTGCGAAGGATGATAAGGATAATAAGGACGATAAGAAGGAAGGAGAACAGGAGAAAGACACATCAGAAGGGCCGAGCGGAGCGTCAGCAATATCTGCTAATGGACATGAAGTGGCGCCAAAATCAAGCCCAAATGGAAAGCAAAAGCCTAATGGTGCAGACGCTGTTACGACTACAGATGATGACGCCGAAGAGGAGGAAGAAGAAGAGGATGAGGATGAAGACGAGGACGAGGACAATGAAGAAGATGATGTGGCGGAAGAAATTGACTAGTTGTAGTCTACTAGTGACTATTATTGCATTGGAAGTGTGAAAGATAGGACGATGAAATTTGTAAAATAGCATTCGTACAAGACGTGTAATATACTAAGGCCTTTCAAAGGTTGCATTATTTTATACATATTTATGACTTCTTTTCGTATGTTTTCCACCCGAATGATTATCATCTTTTAGTATTATACAAGATTAAATTAATATACAAAACTTTGTTAAAAGTCACCTGGAGTCCAGGTCTTTGCTAGATTCCAGTAATGAATAGTCCGATGTTTTTCGAGCAATTCTTGCACTTCTTCTTCAGTATCGATTTCTCTTACACTCCACCTTCTAAATTGATGCTGCTTTATTTCACCCTCCCAAATTAAATCACACCTGTTGTCCGATAAATCACGGAGTGGTTGATTTTCATCATCCGCGTCATCTTTATTTTCGTACTTCACGGAAATTTTAGGTGCATTGACTGTCCAATCAATTCTGTTCATCATGAGTTTTTTGTAATGAGTAATACTTCTTGCTCCGCCTTCTACGATCACCAAACAGAATTGAGGATTTTTAATCGCAATACCACGAAGTTCGTATTCTCGAGCGTTAACGTTGACTTTATAGCTGTGTTGAGGATTCGCAAGACTACCGATTTTAAACACGGCACAGTATATTCCTTTCTTTTCGTCCTTTTCAATTTTCTTGTGAATTTTTTCATGCCGTTGCTCGGCGGTTAGTTTTCTTTCTTCGTTATCCTTTTCATGTGCTAATCTTCGCTCTTCCATTTCCTTTCGCACGCGAGCTTCAACTAATGTAGGATCTCGAATAGCTTCATTTGTGAGAACGTTCATCAGATTACTTAGTTTGACCTTTGGTGGTGGCGCGGGATCCAAGCCAAGTCGGATTCTATCTTGCTTGTCTTTATGTCGCTCTGCTCGTTCAGATTTTCGAATTCGTTTCATTTCTTTCTTTGTAAGATGAGGTGGGCGTGTTGATTGGGCGTTTTTGTCCCAAGGTGGATTTATTGGAACCGGGTGTTGTACAAGATCAGAAATTATGGATTGGTCGGAATCGATTAGAATGTTTTCTTTGTTGTCTAAATCGTCGTAACTTTTGTTCACTAAAAACCCTTGATCCCACCATTCAACTTCAGGAGGCTCCTCTATCTATATTCAAACAGTCAGTGTGTGCAAAACGTAGAATAATCAAAATTCACAAACCTTCAAAGCAAGATCCTCAGCATCGAAATCACGGCGAGTTCCAGATTTTTTACTTTCTTCTTCAATTCGTTTTGCGAGTTCATCAAGTTGCGCTTGTGATCGTATTTCTTTAGCCTTCTCAATATATTTTCCTTGAGGATTAAACTCTAAAGTCCTCCTTCCTCGTTCTTTTGGTTTAACTTCAAGACTTGGATCAAAATATGGGTTCTTCTTTGGATCTATTTCCTCCGGTGGAGGACCAGTGAGAATTTGTAACTCGTGCTTTTTGCTATTTGCCATGGTACTTGAAAACTTTGGTGCCATAAGTTTACTATTCCCCTTTTGGGACTTTGATGAAAGTGGTTTGGTATCTAGCAGAGCAGGATGTACACCAACGTTCAATCCGCCGTAGGCTTTTCCGTCTTCTCGTTTGATAGCAACAGGAGGAGGAGGAGGAGGAGCTGTTCGAGATGAAACCGCAGCAGTAGCTCGTGCCTTTTTAGCAGCAATTTGTGCTAAAAGAGCTTTCATATCGATTGGTGAATCACGGTCATTACCATTTGATGAAGGAGGTGCTGGTGGTGGGGGTACTTGGTGTCTTTGCGTAGGCGGTGGTGGTGTTGGTGGTGGTGGTAATGGAGAAGCAGATCTCTGTTGTAACTTTTCTTTCGCAGCAGCAGCTTTAGCACGAGCAATAGCTCTAGCTTTTGCTAAAATATCGCTGCCTTTAGATGCAGCAGGTGAAGCAGATGACGACGCTGGTGCAGACGATCCAGCATCGTCGGCGCGTTGTTTCTTTGCAGATGAAGGTGATTCTGGATTACTTTCGTCTATAGGCAGTGCGCGTTTGCGCAGTTCAGACGCCATGTTTTTGGTCTTTTGCTGAAATCCTGATTGAAAAGAAATCAATGAATGCCGGATTTGATTTTGGTATTTCAATTTGTTGTGAACTTTTGGGATCAACTAAACTCGCGGTGCGGCTTTGAAGTTTTCAGTTCACGAACACCAAATTTTTTGAACATCAGAACAAATCAATTATTCAATGAGATTAAAGGCAGTTTGCCATGTAAATAAAAGGGAAATGGCATTTTGTAATTTAATAGTTAATTTTGTATGTTTTTATAATATTCTTTTAAATGTGTTTAGCGGCATTGAAGCCAGTCCGCTGGAAATTTTACATACTCGATATGGAATTAATTATAACCTGACTCCCAGCACTTGTCGTTTCCATTTAGATTAACCACTCAAGAAAAGAAGCAACTGCTGTAGCGCACTTGAAATTACAAATTTGATTGAATCTTTTTTGCTTTAATTATATCAGTTAATGGCATCACGTTATAATTCGATTGTCAAACGTATTAACTTTTTACTAGTCTCTGTTTCTGAAAACCTGGGAGAAGAAAACTCAAGTTTTACTTTAAAAATTGTTTTTGTAGGCAATGGAATTGAAAGACATAGTACATTATACAAACGTTATATTGAGAATGAGAGAACGACAATTAATTACACTGTAGGTTCTTTTTAGATACCAAGCCGAAGACAGAAAGAAATAGTCTGCTTAGCAGGTGTATATACTGACATCAGCAGACCTACAGTATATCGACAGTTCAATGCTCCATACTCAAAATAAACCTTCACAAGAAGCAAATTTGAGCCAAAAAAAAAACAAGCATGAGCCACAGGACAAAGCTTAGTCGAACTAGACCTTTCTACCTTCGAAAATGAAATTGCCGACAAAAACGTGCACTAATTGTGAGCAAATAAACCAAAATCAGAGTTTGAATCAATACCCGTGAGCATAATAAATTTGACATCGCCTAGGGACATCGCCTAAGGACATCTAAGCTTTTTTTTCCCTTTGAGATGATTAAAGACTTATTTTGGTTTGATGAAGTGGTAGAAGAATGTTTAAGAGGATTAAGCATTTGAAGAATGAAAAAGCCAAGATTGAAAGGTAGAAGAAATCTGTCGAGCTTGATCATAATATGTATACTAGAGAGTTCGGTCAAATAAGGACAGGGTATTTTAGTTGTAGATGTTTTTAATAAATTGAGCTACTGAGCATGAATGATTTTTTTAGAGAAGCATTGTATCAATGTGCATAGTAGTTAAACATCGTGGTAAATTTATGAATGAATTAGAAATACCACTGTAAACCACTAGTATAGTTTGAACTACGAATTAATTTCCATATCTCCAAAAGACTCCAAACCCCTGGTACTTTAATTCATCATTAGCCGGACGCTATATAGTGTATCAATCTTTCATGCATTAAGGTAAACGAAGTACGAGCTACCTCGGAAACCTCGCTGGGAAGATCTGATAATCGCGAACTTTGATAGACTACTTCGAGGTACATTGACCCAGGTCGCCCGCCTCGAGTTCGCCAACTCCCGCAACAAGCCACGTCCAACAAACTGGCTAGTAAACAAAACTTACAATATCTACAGAGCTTTCTACGCACTTCCACACAATGACGCGAATCAAACTGTTTACGCGTATGAAACAAGCTCCGCGCGTATTGTGCTCTCAGCATCAGTAAGCAAAGTCGGTACCCGGCCTGTGCGACTATGAGTATGTAATGAGTGTGCCCTTGCCCATATTGCGAATTATCCACGGCGCAACTCAATATAAAAAGCAGGGGTCTCTGCTTTCTCTCTGGCGCAGCTCCTCCTCCAACACACCACAGCTTATTGAAAAGTAGTATCTTGTAAACAATTAAGATGTCTCACGAGTACCAGTTCAATGTCGCGATGTCGTGCTCCGGATGCTCCGGTGCTGTTAACCGTGTGCTTAACAAGCTTTCCGGTAAGTTTTATCTCGTTTCCTGCTGAGTAATTATTGATGTTGCGAATACGAAGACTAATACTGATCAAAATCATAGGAGTTAACGATGTTCAAATCACACTCGATGACCAGAAAGTCGTCGTAAAGACCGCCGAAAACGTCTCCTACGACACTGTTCTTGCGCAGATTAAGAAATCCGGAAAGGAAGTTCGCAGCGGCGAGGTTATTGCTTGAATCAAATCTCGATTACAACACACAAAACACCTGGGATTAGAAATTGATGGATAGCTTTTTTAAGAGTTGGGCTTTTTTTTTTCTACTGCGTTGCATGCGGTTATAGTAATGGAGTTAATACAAGGAATACAATAAAAATATTTTATGAACTTTTAATATTCCAAGTAACTAACCGTTATTATTATATACATATTTTACACGTGGTGTCAATTTCGTCATAACGTAGCCTCAACCAAGTTTCCCTCCTCTGTCACCAAATTCGAAAGCACGTCCGGTAAAAGCGTTCGATCTTCAACAGGCCCACCGCCTAATAAAACATCATCAGCGTACAACACCGACATTTGCCCAGAAGTTACGCCATCTTGCTTTTCGGCAAAATGGATTCGTACTTTGTTATTGTCGAAAAGTTCAAGCTTGGAGACTGGTGTTGGCGTTGATAAACTGCGGATTCGAACAGTCAGTTTGCCTTGCTCGCATAAATTCATGACTGTCAAGATCTCGGTTTGGTCAATCATCCATGTCCAATCTGTACACGTCATTGATGTCGAGTACATATATTCATTCTTTCGACCACGAGCAATCACAATCTCATTCGTAGCCACTCTTTTATCAACCACGTACCAAACGCCACGAGTTTCAGGGTTTCCCTGCGGCATAGTAACACCACTCTTTTGTCCAATAGTCATTGTCCAAAGACCATCATGAGTACCGACTACTTTCCCATCATCAACAGTGACTATATTTCCAGGGTTTTCGTCAAGATATTCGGCAAGGAAATCACTGAAATGAGCGTAGCCGCTGCTGCGAATTAGTCGTTTCCCTTCTTGATGAGCTTTCGTAGCTGCCGCGGCGCCTATTGTTGGTGAAACGAAGCAAAGACCATGCGAATCTGGTCGATATGCGGTTGGGATATTTTCTTTTACTGCGATTTCCCGGATTTGTGTTTTGCTGTAGCTGTGTAGTGGGAATAATAAATTCTGCAATCTTTGATGATCGATGTTTGATAAGTAATAAGTCTGATCTTTTTTGTGGTCTAAAGGTCGTAATAAGTGAACTTTCCCTGTCATGCTGTTTTTCCCTGTTCGTGCATAATGACCAGTTGCTAGCCACCATTTCTTTGCGCCACGTTCAACCGCCATTTTTTCGATTGAATCGTACAATTTTCCGAATTTAATGTACTTGTTACAATTCACATCGGCGTTTGGTGTTAATCCTGCTGCATATCCACGGAGCATAGGTTCAAAAACCTCTGTCCAGTAATCTTTTTCGAAATTTAATCTCACGGATGGTATTCCGATTGCTGAACAAACTACTTGTACATCATTCCAGTCGGTTTCAGAACATAGTAATCCTGATTCTAAATCCTGTTTTTCTTTTTCTAGTTCTTCTTTTCGTAAACGCGCAATAACCTCTGGATCTTTACTTAATATCGAAGTGAGTTCTTTCCGTTTAATAATCTCACGCCTCGGTGTTCTCGCTACTGTCCAATTCGCCATATACACACCAACCACGTTTTTATACTGTTTCGACATTAATGACGCAACAACAGAAGAATCTACACCGCCTGACATTGCAACGAATATTAAATCATCGGGTGCTGGTTGTAAATCTTCGTAGAGATTGGTCGAGTATATTGATGGATTTGTGATTCTGGAGTATTCTCGATGTAGTTGTGTAATTCGCCGTCGGGGTCTGGTAATCGCGGACAGTATTAAAGACCATCGACTTGATAATACTGATTTCATATTATGTCTTTTTCTGACTACTATTCACAAACTGAAACATATACTTTGTCAACTGTCATAGTGGCGCTTTGTGCGGATTTAAATTTACTGAGCCGCACATCTTACTCCTGAATCCTCGACAAATCGAATCTATTTCACCGATATAATGCAAAAAAAAAGAGGAAAAAAAAGAGTGTATAAAAAGAATTTACATATAGAAGAAATAATTCAAAAAGAGAAACGACACCAGAAAATTTTACAAGTACAGAATACACAAGATACAAACGATTAAAAAGGTCTTAAACCACGCCCTATATTCCCAAGCCGTAAAATGTATAAAGCGACAACAAAAAGAAAGAGAGAATATGTAACACAACACAACGAGACAGGAAATTGTAAAATACAGGGATGAGTTTGAAATAAAGATCATCGGCGCCCGATAAGAGAGAAGAACTCTTCTCTGGTCTTTTGGGCCTGGCGGAAACGACCGAGCATACAGCTGGTCACGGTCGAACTACCGGGCTTTTGAACTCCACGCATGACCATGCACATGTGGGAGGCCTCCATGACGACAGCGACACCCTGGGGCCGCAAGATCTCCCAGACAGCCAGGGCGACTTGCTTCGTCAGGCGCTCCTGCACCTGGAGTCTTCTGGCGAACATCTCAGCGATGCGGGCCAGCTTGGAGAGTCCGAGGACGCGGGAGTTGGGGATGTATCCGATGGAGATGGTTCCGTTGAAGGGGACCATGTGGTGTTCGCAGAGAGAGAAGACGGGGATGTCTTTGACGATGACCATTTCGTCGTGGTCCTCCTCGAAGACGGCGCGGTTGATGACGCTGCGGATGTTTTGCTCGTAGCCTTTGGTGAAGAAGAGCATTGCCTTTGCGTAGCGCTCCGGGGTCGAGAGCAGGCCCTCCCGCGCCGGGTCCTCGCCGATCTCGGTCAGGATGACCCGGACCGCGTCCGCGATGCGCTGGATCTTCGCCAGACGCTCGTCCGCGGTGTTTTCGAGACGCGAGCGCGTGCCGATCGACGGCCACGAGAGCCCGTCAAAGTCGATGGGCGGGTTCAGGGTGTAGGGCGACGCGGGCCGCGATATCTTTGCGCCGGCCGCGTCGGTCAGGTGCGGGTGCGAGTGCGCCAGATGCTGTCCGCTCGGCGAGATTTTGAGCGCCGTCGTTCCCAGCGGCGACGGCGGCGTCGTGCGCGTGTTTTGCGACAGCGACGCCAGACTCGCGGACCCGCTCACGTCGTCAATTCCGTCGTCGTCGTCGAGTTCGTCGTCGTCGTCGTCAACGTCCTCCTCCGTCGGTCCTTCGGTCTTCACGCGCACTTTCTCCGTAAGCGAGAGCAGCGAAATAAGCGTATCTGGGTCCGCCGCTCCCTCAGTCGCGGAAATAGGCATTGTAATGGACAATTACTAATTCAAAGCACCAGCTTTACCAAATTGAACAAGAAACCAACAGAATTCTTGTCTTTTGGCGCTTTTTGTACACTAATTCGCTTTCTTCGTGGCCAACTCTGGCTCCAGTTTTTTTTGACGTTGGGAGGAAAGAGCTGGATTAGAGTTTAAATAACCTTTAAACCGTCAGCGCTCAGGGGTTTGTGGATTCGAGGGTTGCTGCAGCATTTCGCGAAAGGCAGAGAGAACTGATTAAACTTGAAAATACAGCCAATCTCGGTCAGGAATCGTGAAAGCGGCATTATCTAGTTGAATGCTCATTGTCTGATCCTTCTCCGGCTCGAATCCCGCTCTTTCCCAGACGCAGACGCAGTCGCAAATGGACCCGTGGGGCTCTTTCGACGACCACGACCACGACCACGACCAGCCCGCAGCAGCGCAGCAAAACCACCCACCGCCGCTGCCGCTGCCGCTGCCGTCTTCTGCCTCGCTGTGGAACACAATTGACGATGACGTAATCCCGGATTGGTCTGCCTCGGCCGCTGAGTCTCTTCAGTCTGTTCCCGTGCACAGTTTAGAGTCTGCGGGGCTTCAGCAGGCGCCGAAAAGAGATGCCGATGGTGGAGTCGATGACGAGAATGATGAAGAGGAAGAGGAAGAGGACCCATGGGCGTCTTTCACAGCTGCTCCTGCTCCAATTTCTTCAGAGCCAAAGAGTCTAGAAGTGACCAAGTCTGTACCTGAACCTGTTGAAACCGACGAGAAAGCAATAGAAGCTGTTAAACCGGAATCATTGAATGCTGTGAAGGAATCATCTGAAGCATCTGATCCCATCAACAACTCCTCTGATGTGACCATCAAGTCTGAGGAGTCTCATCCAGCTGAAACTGCTAATAAAGAATTACCTGAAAAACCAGATCCGGAGTCTGATAGTGTTACTGAACCATCAGACGACAAGCTCGAAACTAAACCAGATATTGCTGCATCCGAACTACCGTCCTCACCATTACCGTTCTCATCATCAAGTACATCGCAATCAAAACTCACTTCTACCTTCGACGACACTCCTGACACCGGCGGTTGGGGCGACGATCCATTCACCACATCTTTTGACAACCCAACAAGTCTGACTTCATCATTCACAACTCCACATATCGCCAACAATTTTCATTCTGCATACAACAATGATAATGACCACAACAACAACAACAACAACGACGACGACGACGACACAGATTTCGCCGGTTTCACAACTGCATTACCTCCCCTTCCAAGTCCTGATTTCAGCGGCAATCAATTTGATACCGATCTTCCGTCACCAACCAAAGACTTTGGCGGTTTCGGAAATGACTTTTTAGATTCCGGATTATCCTCAAATCCTTTCGAATCTAGCTCTGCAAAGGCTCCCGACGCTCCTTCGTATAAAGCATTATGTGACATTTTCCCACTTCCGGATACTAAAGATCAAGAAAGAGAGAATGTTGTTAGTTTTTTTTCGAATTCGCAGTCGGCTCCTGAAGATTTACTTGATTTTGGAAAAGCGTATGTTACTTTTCCCATTCGTTTATAAATATTAACCTTTATTATAGGAGAAAATATAACAACCTACTCTCACGACCGACTCGCCAATTCTTCACACCAACAGCCAAGCCCGTCGAAGCATCAATGCCATCTTCACCCACTTCATCCATCAACACAGCCATGTCCCGAAGCATGACCGAAGACGGAGTTCGAGTCAAATGGAGTCACACAGAAGTTCAAAGTAGAGTCCAAGACGTTGTTAAAGGATGGCGAGCTACACAAAAGGGACTTGGAAAGTTTTTTAATTGGGATACACCTGCGTCACTTAATGAATACGAAAAGCGAGGAGTTTTGCCGCCGCCGCCTTCTGCTCACTCTCATTCTCATTCTCATTCTCATTTGGCGGTTGAGAATCCGGCGGTGGCATTTGGATGGCAAGATGGGAAGAAGAGCGGAGTTCCAGCACCTACGATTTTAAAACCAAAATCAGCTACTCAGTTATCAACACAATCTCAGAATAATACTGTTGACGACTGGGGCGATTTCGCTCAAATAAAACTTGCGTCTACCAACAAACCTCAGAATCTTAAAGTTGATACCGCAGCAACATCAATCCCACCAGAACGGCCAAGTTCAACTCCTATAATGCAGCCAATGACTCTTCAACCAAAAGTCTTACAACCTACTACAGCACCGACTTCACAGTCTTCAACTACTATCAACGATCTTGACGACTGGGGTGAAATGATGTCGTCGCCTGCTAAAACACCAAGTCCAGCGCCTGTTTCGACCACCAACAAACCAACAATTCCTCCCGCTTCGAATAGCTCAACTGGCGCGGTAATTCACCGACATCATCATACTCATTCACATAGCCAACACAACAAAGCATTATACGTTCCCCCGCCCAAACCATCTTCACCAGCGACAATGTATTTATCATCGTCCTCTTCTTCAGCATCAGATATCTCCACTACGGGATCCGTATCGGGGAAACAAGCGGCACTAGTACTTTCGCCTACGTTGCCTAGTTCTACAGATACGAAGCAGAAGGAAGATGAAATGGTGCAGAAGATTATTGATTTGGTGCCGGATCTTACGTATATGTTGAATTAGTTTTGTACACTTTGTAAAATATGGGCGGTCAGTGGGGTTTTATGATTACACATTTTTTTATTATGTAGTTAAAAAGCATTTAGAATTCATGATTAGTTCTTTGATAGTAGTTGTAAAAATACGGTGCCGTCGCATTGCCCAGTTTGGCGACGACGCGGAATTAACTTTTTCGAATCTTTAAACTTTGCTTGCGTATAACTTCACAATTCCATACAAATCCCCATAGACAATGCAAACAAATATACAACGTCATACACAGCAAATGCGTTCATGAATATAGAATGAATCGATTTAGATGCATAATATCACGGCCGTTAGTGCCAATTCTGCGAAATAACTATTATATAAAGCAAAGGAAAAGCAATATATTTACTATAAGGAGATATAGTAGCGATGTTGAGGGTGAATTATTACGTATGTACACTACTCTAGATGTCGAATAAGAATAATACTGATGAAGTCAGCGGACGATTATATTTTGAACACAGAAATACGGGAAAAAACACACGCGCTACGAAAAGAATTCGAGCAATTATCAGAAGATTTAGCGAATTCATATGATGTATCCAAGATGAAAAAACACGCCAAATTAGAAGCCTTAGTCAATTATTCCAGCGAATACGAAGAGTCACTTAATGAATACAATGACTTGGTTGAACTTACGAACGCTACCGATGAAGATTCGTTACAATTACGAGACGACGCTTTGGTTGATTTAGAACAAGTTAAACATAAAATGAACGGGTTAAAAGAGAAAATCCAACGACTACTAATTCCTCAACATCCGTTTGCTGATTTTCCTTGTATTATGGAATTTAGACCAGGTGTAGGAGGTTCAGAAGCTGCTATATTTACAAAAGATTTACTTGAAATGTATCAAAATTACTGTCAAAAACGGAAATGGAAATCTTCTTTGGTTGAATACAGTCCCTCGGGAGACGGAGCAGGTATTATCGAAGGTATTTTAGTCGTCGAAGAACCCGGTGCTTACGATCGATTACAATTCGAAGGAGGAATTCATCGTGTACAACGAATTCCCGAAACAGAAACAAAAGGTCGCGTTCACACATCAACTGCTGCGATTATTGTTCTTCCTCAATTAGATAAAGGCGATGAAAATTCAAACGAAGCAGAGAAATCTTTCGCAGATGGAGAGGTTAGAGTCGATGTTATGAGAGCTAGAGGCGCTGGTGGACAACACGTAAACACAACTGATTCGGCCGTCAGACTTACGCATATTCCAACGGGTATCGTCGTCGCTATGCAAGATGAACGATCACAGCATAAAAATAAGGCAAAAGCGTATATGATTCTTCGTGCTCGTATCGCTGAAAAGGAACATAAAGAAAAAGTCGAAAAGGAAAAACAAGCTAGAACGTCGCAAGTGACGACGACCGATCGGTCTGATAAAGTAAGAACTTATAACTATCCGCAGAATAGAATCACAGATCACAGATGTGGTTATTCAACTCAGAATTTAGCTGGTTGCATGGATGGAACGGCTTTGGATGTTTTGCTTGATAAAGTTCATGAATGGGCAGTTGGTGAAGAAGTAAAAAATCTTCAATTCAAATAATTGTAAATATGTATATAATACAAATCTTTTTCACTTCCATTGGAAAGTAAATTCTTTTTATCTCTATTTAACCTGTTCAAATGACTAGCATATTACTACCTAACCTAAACAGCTCCAAGTTCTGTCAACTCCTCCATAAACTGCTTCGGTGTACATAATTGCGTGCTTCCGTAAACAACGTGTCTGTTTGTTCTCTTTGCGTATTCTTGCAAGTTTCCATACTCCAAATAATTACCTCCTCCAACCGTGAATACCATCGCCTCAGAACATGGCACGCGATTTCGTGGAAGCGGCCGAGTTAACGACCCTCGCGCTTGTCGGGGATCAAAGTAGAGATAGTCTTCGGTCGTTGAACTACTTCCACTTCCTGGATCCATCAAACCCTCAACCAAACGTGTGATTGTAAGATCTTTACGCGATGGCAGAAAATTCTTCACGCCAGAAATCAAATTCTCAAATCCACCTGAAAGACCACCGTCTTTCAGTTTTCCTGTAAGTCTGTTTGACAGACTGCTGAATCCACGCAAAAGATTATCAGCAGACGCACCACCTCCACTTGATTGAGAAACGCTAGGTTGAGTTGACATCATGGTCATTCTAGTAATCTCACGAACTCGCTTGATGTAAGTTAACGCAGATGTATCGCAGCCTGCCTGTACTAAAGCATGCTCGTATTCAGCCATATCAGCAGCGGATATATTAGAGTCAACAGAGATGTAGTAAATAAGGAAGAACCGCATTTTGTCGAGAGGATCAGTTCGTTCAGGATCATTGATCGCTTCAAGAATTGCCTGTTTAGGCGTCTTCGTAATGCTTTCTTCCATTTGAAAGAAGGAATCTAGTCCTCGATCTTTGATTCCTTTCAATAATGCAGTTGCAATGTTCATATGCATGTCTAGAGTCTGTTTACGAGCGGTAAGCTCCGGCAAAGCGGTAATAGCTGATTTGAGATGAGCAGCATTAGCGTTCAGGTCCAGTTGATTTACGTCCTCAATCGAGTTTACACCAGTTGCAGACGTGATTTCAGTAGTATCAGTCTTGTACCGAGTAAGTTCAGCGTCGATATCTTCCGCGACTTGCGGAAATGCAACAGCAGCGTTTTTGTTCCAGAAAAAGTCCTTAGGATCAAGATCATAGCCTTTCTTTGAAACTTTGCCGTTCCCATCGTCGACTTCCACTTTGATTCGATTGAGTTTCATTTCGAGGACATCATTGATCAGACATTGATATGTCCATGAGTGAGAAAGCATAGGAACGAGATCGATGTTTCGATCCAGAATAGCGAGTACTGGCAAAGGTCAGAGATGTCAAAAGAGTTTGCGAGATACTTACTTGGTCTTTGTGCGGCTGCGTTAGGCGTATTGAAAGAGCTGTCCCTTGAGTTGATCACATAGTCCCGTAATTTCTGATCTAATTTCTGAGCAACCATTTCTGCAGCATTTCCTCTGGGACAACGGATGATTGGTATTTGTCCCATCGTTATGACAACAGAGAACAGACCGACGACAATGCGGTCAATAATCGACTCAATTTCTTGCTCCTCAATTTTCGGATTCGCAAGAGCAAAATATGTCTTGTCTAGAGATAAACTGAAAGCATCTGGTTCGGTGACGATGAAGTTGAGATACTGATCGTAAACCTGGGAAACCTGGCTCGCGGAGTTGATTGCCTGCTGCGCAAAGTCCTCGAGCAGATTTCGCGGGATGGACGAGATGAAGTTGACGTATATTGACTCGTAAAGACCGTGGTTGAGATCTTGGGCAATGCGTTTGATGTTCTCAGGGGTCGGTTGGACAAAGTAGATCGCGGGGACGTCTGGAATGCTGTGTCGCACTGAGTTGAGGAGCCTGGCAAGCAATTAGTGACCGGACAATTTGGGCGCCGAGCGCCGGGCTGAGCGGCAGACTCACATGTGAATCGTGATTCCATTCTATAAGCAAAAAAAAAGAAGAGTTAGCGCTGTGCGAGTGCGACGAAGCTAGGAACAGAAAAGGGATCAAAGTCACCTGAAACAGATCATTGACACGCAGAACGCTGGAGATGATGTCTTGGCCAAATTTATCAAACACGAGAACTTTCCAGATGACGTCGTCATCGCCGGATCCGTTCGCGTCGCCGTTTGCGCCGGGCGTCGCGAGATCCCCGCCGGGCGTGATAGGATTCGGCCGCTTGTCTTTGTTGAGATTCAGCAGTCTTTCTATGGCGACTAATGACCAGTTATTATGTAGCTCAGCAAGTGGAATGGTAGATTCAAAACATACATATCTGCTTATCGCGAAGAGAAGAGGCCTTTAGGGTCGTTGTGGAACCAGACTGTTGTAGCGACATTGCTATTTGGCGATGGCAGCGACAGATACGTGGTCGATAGCTCTTGTTCTCTGCAATTCAGCTCGCCTATCGACAGCTGCAGTTCCGATAAATATACGCAATTAAATACAGAATATACAATTGTACCAATATCAATCAAAAAAGAACAACAAACACGACACGAATGCGCAGTAGTTAATGAAACAATATACGAATCAAACTGATCATGGCTGCAGGCGTCTTGAGCCATTCCCGGCTGTTTTGGATTCATGTGCACCAAACTCTATTTTTCACTATCGCCTTGTCCCAGTAGTTAATCCCAAGTTCACTGTAGCCCATTCCAGCATTTACATATATATAATTATCTACATACGTACAGCAAAATGGCGAGCAACGATAAATACAAATACAAGCTTGAGATTCAACAGATGATGTTTGTCTCGGGCGAAACCAATGACCCGCCGCAAGAGACAACCGCACTGATTGAAGACATTGTTCGCTCTCAAGTCGTCGCTATGCTTGTACAGGCCACTGCACAAGCGGCTCGTCGGGGCTCTCGTTCTATCGCGGTTGAAGACCTCATTTTTCTTATCCGACATGACCGGGCAAAAGTTAATCGACTACGCACTTATTTATCGTGGAAAGACGTGCGCAAAAATGCCAAAGACCAGGAAGGCGGCGCAGTTGAAGGCAGCGAACTTCTCGAAGATGTCGCTGTTGTTGCTGCAGCTCCTGCCGCTGCAGCACCTGACCAATTGGGCCCCAAAATGAAATACAGAAAGTCAAAAGTCAAGTTACCTTGGGACCTTGTCAATATGTTTTCTGAACCTGTACCCGACGCGGCTGATGATGATGAAGGCGGCGGAGCCGCTGGCCCAGACGAAGAAGAGCTGGAAGCCAATCTTGCGACTTTGCAACGTTTGCAATCTGCAGACGAACGGACAAGATCAATGACAAAAGATGAATACGTTCACTGGAGTGAATGTCGTCAAGCGAGTTTCACATTCAGAAAGAGCAAACGATTTAGGGAATGGGCGGGTATTGGTGCATTGACTGATTCCAAACCTAATGACGATATTATTGATATTTTAGGCTTCTTGACTTTTGAGATTGTTGCTGTGCTTACCGAAGAAGCTATAAAAGTCAAAGAGGCTGAAGATGAGATGGAAATGCGACGAAGCAAGCGAACAAAGACTCGTAAAACTGAACGGTTTTTATTTGACCCTCCTGATGAGGATCAAAGACCTATTTTGGCAAAACATGTCGCTGAGGCGTTCAGAAATTTACAGATTTCGAAACCGCGTCAATATGCTTTACGAAATTATTCAGGGGGATTGGTAAAGACTCGTACTGTTGTTATATAAGGTACACACGGAGTTGGCATTTAGATTAAATTTATTTTCGGTGTTGGTGGTTAGTTACTTGGTTCTTATTATTTACAGTATTTACATTAATTTATTTAATTTATTTATCCAACCTTTGTGCTTCCGAATCCCTTAAATCCCATCATTTGCTCCATAGTCAGTTGCTCACTCTCATTCTCCCCATCGGAAGTAGTGTTAGTGGCTGCTTTCCTCTCTTTCTTTTTCATTCTCCTTTTCTCTCGTCGCTTTTCCCTTTCCTCTTCCTCGAATTTCTTTCTTTCCGCAATTCGTTTCTGTATATCGTACTTTTGACCTTGTAGATTCTCTTCTCTTTGTTGCCTCAGCCACCGTAACCTGGCTTGAACATCTTCTAAAGTCGCCCTTTTCACATTCTCTGTCTGCCCTGTTGCTTGTAAATGCTGTTTACTATTTAAATGATCCACCCACTGTAAACTATCCTTGAACGTCAAATCACACGCTTCACAGTAATATCCAGCACCACGACCCCTTTTCCCCACTGCTGACGCACCAGCCGGTACCAGCGTGACTTTATTTAAATCAGCATCCAAATTCAATCGTTGTCTTCGTATTTCGATTTCTTGCGCGTCAGGAGGCGTGGGTTCGCGAGTAAAGCGTGATTCTCGAGCATGGCGTTCGCGCTCTGCCCGCTCGCGAGCCTGCTTTAACATCTCTTCTTTGTCCCATGTTTGGCGACCTGTTTCTGGCGGCGGTGCGCTACCGTATAACGCTTTTCTTTCTGACATTGTGCGTATTGAGTATATTAATGTTAAGCGCTGCGTGAGAAAGTAGTAAATAGTAGAGATTGAGCCGCACGGATTGCTATTTGATGATTATTGAACATGCACGGGTTCAAGACAATTGTTCATACAGTAATTTAGCAAAACTACAATTGACACAATGGCAGATGAGACGAATATGACATCACAAGAAGTTCTTGAAACATTTTCAAATGCTTCGTTAACACCGACATCATACCTCAACTCAATTCTTCCATCCTATCGCAATGGATCCAGCACACTTCCGCAAATACACACCGAGGCAGTGAACAGACTATCATCACTCGATCACGCTACGCAAGAACTCATCGCCAAATTAGAAAAAGTAGTCACGGAAATGCTTAGCTCTTCGAACCGTTTGAAATATGAAGTGGAGTTTTTGGCTGGAGACGTGGAACAACTTGACAACACAATCAACAATCAATTACAACCAACAGTTGAGAATCAAGTAGCGCAAAAGAGTCCTGCGATGCAACGACTAGAAATGTTAGAGCTTGTTCGACGGAGATTAGTTGAAGTCATTTCTACATTTGAAGAAGCAAAGAGCTTAGATGCGGATATCGAGGAAAACAATGGTCAAACAACAGAAGATAAGATTCGGGAATTACTCTCCCAGAACAAATTTAAATTAGCGAATGATGAAACGGATCGGTTGGAGAAAATCATCGAAGTATGGAAAGGTACTCAAGAGTATTCTACAAAGACAGAATTCGTCTCAAAATTACGGAAACTAGTTCAGGATACAGTTTCTCGAAGTGACAATACAAATTCAGCAAGTGCTAACTCCCTTGGACTCGCATCGGGAGCAAGTACCCCTGTTATGAGTAAAAGTCCTGCGATGCCAAGTGGTTCGAGCTTTGAGCGACAGGATTATCCCAACATGAGAGCTTCAGCTGAATTCTTCAAGCAGGAAGCAAAGGAAGGATACTTTGGTTTGATTGAATCGTTGAAGAAGATTAGACAAGCATAATAGTTATAAATTATTAATGCAAAATTCTATGTACAGTAGTGAAATCTTAGTACCGTTCCCTAAACATCATATTTCCTCTTCCTTTGTACTTAATTTTGGGCTTATCATTCGCATCTTCATTTTCTCCTCCAAGTCGACCGTCATCTTGATTATTTTTGCGCCGGTCGCCATTGTAGTGTGGATAGTATCTATCACGACTTCTATCATCGTACCTACTTCGGTCTCTATATCTGTCATCTGCTCGAGAGTAGGACCGATTTCGATCATCATAGTCTCTTGACCTTCTGTCATATCGTCCATCGTTTCGTCTATCAGATCTGTCAAGTCGTCGGTCGGGAGCATTACGACTTAGCGGATTGTGTATAGGCTTTAAAGGGTCTGGTGTCTCTTTCGATTCAGATTGATCAGGAGACGGTGAACGATCAATAACTGGAGATTTGCTTCTTCTTCGACTTCGTGATTCAGGCGATCTACTCCTCTTTCTAGGCGATGCAGACCTCGACCGACTTCTCTCTGACACTGGCATTTCCGCTTCGGAATTGACTTTCTTCTTCTTTTTAAACACAAGTTCACCGCATTGAACAATACGAGGCTCGTGACCTGCGAGTGGTCGATCATCATCATTGTCCAGATCAATTTGTACTTTTGAAAAGTCATCGAGTATACTGAGGCACTCGGGTATGACCCGACCAAAACAGCAGCAACTGTTGTCAAGATCAGGACATGGTGCAAGCTATTATTCAAATCAGAATCAAGCCTATAAATACCTGGAAAGAACTTACTGTTATGATAAATTGACTTGTGTTAGTGTTTGGGCCTTTGTTAGCCATACATACTAAACCCCTCTCGTCAATTGATCGCCAGCCCAGATTCTCATCTTCAAATGGTCCATCATATATGGATTTTCCACCTATACAGATCAGCTGCAATTCATATAAATGAGCACCCTACTGACCTGAACCGTCACTAGCAACTATGTCACCACCCTGCACTAAATAATCTGGATCTGCTACCACGCGGTGAAATATGCTATTTTTGTACGAAAGCTCGGGTCCTTTTTCACCAGTACATAGACATCTAAAGCTGTAAAAGACATTAGAACATAGTCACGGTCTCAAACTGATTGAAGGCAATCAGTACTTAACTTACTTTTCGCATGTCTTTGGCACTCTATCAGTAAAGAGCTCTATAATCAAGCGTCCAGTGATGTCTGGACTTTGTATGTCGAGGAATACTCTTGGTTTGGGAGCCATTGTGCATTTGATATCAGAACCAGCCAACCCACAATTAATCCAGTTCTGACTTTTTTCCCTTGATGATGCGTGTGGCGTCTGTGGCTGAAAGGCTGTGCTCACACAAGGCTGTGCGCGGTGGCTGAAATAGTCACGTGCACTTTATTGCCTTCGAGTCCAGAGGCGCCGTCATTTTTTCTCTTGTTCAAAACCCATTAAAAAAAAGCACATCTCGACAATTCGGCTTGTTCCTTCTTCGCCGCGCCCCCATTTTTCCGGTTCGGCCTTTCTGTATGGATAAGGAGCTTTTGCGTCGATTTCCCTGCCCGCCAAAGTACGTTTTTGTGTAATTATTTCTTTTGTGTTTTGGTCTTGTTTTCGCTTGTTCGTGTGCAGCCGAACAAGGAAGTAATTGCTGAGAACTCGGCGCTAACAAAAGTGTCCTCGTGCCAGACCCAGATAACATTCTCTTTTGCTCCGCCTTGTTGTTATCAAAATTTATTAAATAAAGAACAAAGTCGTTATAGTTCTTGATAGATCTGCGCTTTTTGCTCTCGTGTTTTTCTCTGGATTTATTTTCTGTTGAATTCGTCGTGCTTTCGTTGACATTTGTCGGCGTTCTTTGAATTTACCCGTCAAACCCCGACAAAAAGCTTTTCTGAAGTTTTTACGAAAAAGCTCATTAATAGACAAAAGCAAGAATCAAATGGTTTCTCCTATCGCGACCCGTCCCGAACAGACGGACCATCTCAATCACGATCACAATCCTGCGCATCAGCTTGACAATTCTTACTCAGTCAACCACGAAGCCTCCGTCACCCTCGATTCAACAAACGCCTTTGAAGGTGTGTATTGAGTTGAAGCTACCAATGATCTACGTACTAACTTCTAAAGGTCCTGAAAAACTTCTTGAAGTATGGTTCGCACCCGATAGCTTCCGCCTTCCGGCGTCTATGGCCCGCGATGGCCTCAAATCAGTAAAACGCGCTTCATGGGAAGCCATGCTTGATCTTGTTCATTGCAAAGTTCTCTCGGTTATCGGCACAGATGAAGTCGACGCTTATCTTCTTTCAGAGTCTGCTATGTTTGTTTTCCCCCACAAGCTCATTCTTAAGACATGCGGTACTACTACTCTCCTTAACGGCCTTCCCCGTCTTCTTGAGCTGGCTCGCGACGAAGCTGGCTATCCGAGCGGAGTTGAGCCTTGGCATGTCTTCTACTCTCGCAAAAATTTCATGTTCCCCGACAGACAGCTTCACCCGCACCGCTCATGGAAGGACGAGGTCAAGTATCTTGACGCACATTTCTCGAATGGCTCAGCCTACATGGTCGGTCGTATGAACTCTGACCATCATTGGTATCTTTATTCAGCAAAGCGAGACGCGTCCCCTGCAGACATTAAAATTGCCAGCTCGCTGCCCGCTCTACCTGCTGACGGGCGTTTTGAAGATGAGACACTTGAGATTTTGATGACTGGATTAGACGAGAAAAAAGCAGCACAGTTTTACAACGACCGTTTGGTTCCAGACACTGCCTCTGACTCTGGCACTTCTAGCGCTGGATCTGATGACCTTGATCCTGGTCATGTTGGCGGTGCTGAGGTCACAGAAAGATGCGGACTTGCGAACCTCTACCCTTTCTCTCGTATCGATTCGTTCTCTTTCTCCCCTTGTGGTTATTCTGCCAACGGTGTCACGGATAAGACACACAACTACTTCACTGTCCACGTCACCCCGGAGTCAGGATTTTCGTATGCTTCTTTCGAGTCGAACGTGCCATCGTCGGTTTCTAAAATGAACCCTCTTGAAGTTGTCAACTACGTTGTCAACATCTTTGGCCCCTCTCACTTTAGTGTCACTATGTTTGAAACTCGCGGCACTAAAAACAGCTTCACCGAGGCAAGCATCAAAGGTCTTCCTCACTGTGAAATCCCCGGATATACTCGCTCAGATAGAATTGTATATGAGCTTGATGAATATGATTTGGTATTCTTGGCGTTTGAGAAAAAATTGGTTTGATAGGTTGCTCTGAAAATTTGGTATTTTTTACATTGGGATTGCCCGACTTCTCTCTTAACAACACACGGTGTTTTCATATTTGTTAAAGCTACATACATATTAGAGTACTGCTTAGTTGTTTGGGCTTTTTGTATTATTTTTTTGTGTTGGTTTGCATAAGGGATTAGCTGTGCAGTTTCTAGATATCGTATTGTCTTGTTTATATAGATTAGTTTGACTAGAGTCCTTCATCGAGTTCATTAGTTTTGCGTCTTGAATATAGAAACGAGTTTCAATTGAAAAGAAAGCTGAGAGAATACCAAAGAGCGCGTACATTTTCAAAAGCATAGAACGCTTTTTGATATTGAGATACCTATAGCGACGAAGCAGCTCATCGAGCAGGTACGAAAGTTAAAGTTTTCGCAACCAAGTCCCAACCAACTTTTTCCACCACTCGTGTCTTACACGACCGGCGCCACGCTAAATCCTTGACTTCTTTGACTGAAGACCGAGAGCGATTGATCTCGCAATCAGCAAGGAATTTTTTTGACGTCGTGGGTGGGCTTTTTGTTTAATTTATTGTTGTTCTGTTTTTTTCAGTTTGCTGGTTTACTGGGTTTTGTGATTTCGAATCTATTAAAGCGTTGTGGATATTATCAGTTACACGATTCATCCGATGACATCTACAGGACCTCTCGTATGTTCTATCTCTATTTCTACGTTATGATTTCTTTGCTTTTTGTGGTTGGCTAACATACCTTGCTATTTAGTTTTATACCGAGGACACTGTGTACACTGACAATAATAATAATATTGGAATAGTAGAGGTAAGTGTTCCTTGAATTTGTCAGGTTACTCATACATTTTGATACTAATATTTGAATCACAGAAAACATGGCATGACGTATGGAGTTGGTTTTTTGCGCGTTTTTTTGTCTAAGATTCTTACGTTGGTATATTAGACGTATCGCGATTATATGGATAAATATGATGAGACGTTGGATGGTCCTCAGGAAATAGTTAATAGCTATATTCTTAATGGCTTGCCTCCTCGTGGTTGGGTACGTATAGTCTGTATCACTGCCTAAATAATTAACTAACCTATGTTTTGGTACAGACGCTCGTGGCGGAAACACTCGGTAGACGAATCATACCAGACAAAGCCTTACGATTAGTTGATCGATCATTTTCATGCGGTGATCTTTGTAAATACGCCGGACGTGCGTCACAATCTGGAGTTATCACAGAAGTTACAATGACCGTATCATTACAGCATACGCAAACCAATCAAGTTGTCAAAGACATTCCGGGTGAAGCAATTCAACTATATATTCATCCCGAAGAAGGGCAGTTTGTAAGTGATGGAGAAAGTCTGGGTGAAGTTATTGGAACTTCGTATCGTACAGCTATACGACAAGCGAATGGCGGTACCGTATGGTTGAACGATTCAAATGAGTTGGAAACAATAGTACCAATACCGCTATCAACAGTAGCGCCTCCAGGAGGTATAGCGCCTGCACTAATCGCCGAAGCTACAGAGATACCCTTCCCTCATCAGAATATATACACGTCGAGAGAAAATATTAGAAGAGGACAATGGCTATACGGCGCTTACGATCCCACTGCACAACCAACGGGTACTGTTTTACGTACTGAGATTGACGGATTGATGGTTAGATGGCTGCCGGATGATCACGAGAACTTTATAGATGTGGAAGAGCCTGATTTCAATAAATTCAAAGTATATCTTGATGTCATGGATAATAGTAACTGGACTGTGGGTGATCGAGTGGTGTTACGACAGGGTCCTGAAGCATTCGCAAAGTTTGGTCTTACAAGACTTGGTCGTGAGAGATATGGGGGATTTGATGTCAATACTCTCATAGTCACTGAAACTCACACTAGAGTTAAGGTTAGATGGCAAGACCTTACAGAAACTGAAGAAGATGCAAAGAATTTGATACCATACCTTCTAGTGGATGATCATGACGTCTGGCCTGGCGAGTACGTTGGCCGTAAAGACATGTCAAAAGCTCAAAGTACGGACAGTTATGATATAGACTTAAATTATTCGCAAATTGGTGTCGCACAATGCGTCGATTCAAAAGAACGGACGGCAAAAGTTCGATGGTTTAAAGACACTGATAGTTTAGTGCCAGACAACTTATCTGATACTATTGAAGATGTCAGTTTCTACGAGCTTGCTCCTCATCCTTTAATTAGTTACGGTATTGGAGACTATGTGTATCTTCCTCATGCACCCTTTCTCAAAACGGAAACTTCAGCTTCGTTATTAGAGCAGGGAGGCGGTATAGTCTCATCTCTGGCTCGAGCCATTTTGACTCAAGGAAACCATCAACTTACACAACTTGCGCGCTCTTTACTTCCAGGGCGACCAAGTTCTGGTCAACAGTCTCCAACATCTGGAAATAATAGTGGAACGCACACACCTGAAGAAGTGTCGCGGATTACAAGACCTCCAGTTTGTGATTGGTATGGTCAGATTCAAGCGCTTAATTTGGATGGTTCAGTTGTTGTACGACTCGGATTTTTTGATCCTCCTAAAGATGTTGTGTATCCGGCTAGTGTCATTATCGGAGCTCCTGACGATGAAGAAGAAGAAGAGGAAGGTGGAATGGAAACTGATGATGAGTATGATTATAGCGATGCATCATGGTCAGGGTCAGAAGAAGCGGTTGACGAACATGGAAATCACATACATTCAAACGGAAATGATGCTACTGGAAATGAAGAAAGGCACTCTTTGATGCCAACGAACGAGACTGCTACAGTTCGGTATCCAGATGGAAAAGAGGTCTCAGATGATTCTGGATGGGAAGATGACGATGGAGACGAAGACCTCGTGGATGCCGATGAAGAGGTTTTTGAAGATGCCGATGATTCAAATAATGAGCAAAGTATGAGTGACAGTCCAAATGGTCTTAACGGGGCGAGCTCGCCGACAGACAACTTTGATGAAGATGCGGACGATGAGTTAGAGCAATTCTTGATTCTTGACTCGGAACCTAGCAGTGATCATCATTTTATAGACGAGCCGCCATCAGTACTAAATCACCGCCGACTGGCTCGAGAGAGAAAAATTTTGAGTACCTCACTTCCGGAAGGTATTTATGTGCGAACTTATGCTAGCAGAATGGATCTGTATCGGGTTTTGATCATTGGCTCTTCTGGAACACCATATGAGATGGCTCCCTTCATGTTTGATCTTCATATCACTTCATCGTTTCCGAAAGTTCCACCATCATGCTTTTTCCATAGTTGGAATACCAATGGTATTGGAAGAGTTAATCCTAATCTATACGAGGATGGAAAGATTTGTCTTTCACTCCTCGGAACGTGGCCTGGTGAAGCTACTTCCGAAAAATGGAACTCCGAAACTAGTTCAATTTTGCAGCTGCTGGTCAGTTTACAGGCATTAGTTCTTAACAAGACGCCATACTATAATGAAGCAGGTTACGATGCTGTACAGAACACAGACGAAACAGCAGTTAATGCTGAATTGTACTCAGAACGTACCTTTGTTCTGTCTCAAGGGTTTGTGTTATTTGCTTTGAAGAATGGTGTTCCGGAATTCGAAAGTGTTATAAAAAACCTATACTACGACAAGGGTTATTTAAAGAAAATTCTTGAATGGGAAAAAGAAGTGTTAGATAACTCGAAGCCGGAGGAAACTCCGTCGACTTCTGATGGAGAATTTCCCGAAAGAATTAGCAAAGTTACCAAAGGAGCTAGAGTTTTACTTAGCAAGACTCATTCGAGTTTGAAAAAGATAGCCGATTCTGGACGGTGAGTAATCAAGTCGCTCTTGTTTGCTTGATTAGCTTGAGAGTTTGATATATGCCATGTTTGCTTGTTGCTTTGTCATGTCATAGTTCTATATGACAATTGGAGTTTAGTACTGCTTTAATTTTTTGTTTATTTGGTTTATGACTTTTTAGTATTTATCTTTTTTATTGTACATAGATTATTGATAATATGATAACGGTAATACACGGTAATATGAAGATGATGAACAAGAAAAATGAATATGAATCTTTAAGAAGTCTACTGTACAAAATTTACAAAACACCGACACTATGAAACAATCTGAAAACCCACAAAAACTCCAATGGAAAAGACTCAACTGATAATCTCATAGCTTTCATATACATTATCTACAGACATCGTCACAGGTGTTTGATACATGCAACGACGAACATCGCGCCATATGTACTCAATCTCATTTCTTTTGGGAAGAACGTTCTTTGGAATATTTGTTAGCATGAGTTGATAAAAGTCAAATTTAATTAAGTGATGCGACTTACGGGAAAAACGACAAGCAGGCGTCCTCGTCCTTTGACTATTATTGCCAAATAATAAATCACCTCAAATCCACGAAAGCCTTCGTTTATAACGACATCTTGGATCATTTCGATTGGAATGAATTGCGTTGTGGTGGAGAATTTATTTGATCCTGAACTTTTAACCTCAATTCCGAAATCATGCATAATTAGAATGGAGTCTTCGCAGTAGCCCTTGAAAGAGAAAGCAATGAAAAGAGCAATTGCTGTGAGTAGTATATATATGTTATTTGATAATGCATATGTGCTTAATGGGCAACTGATGACGAAGCGGTGATAAACATGTACAGAAACGTTGAACGGTAAGTGGATGTGAACACTTTCGAAAGTCCATAGTTTATGTGCACAGGCATTGAAAAACAGTAGTACACAAATATATCGACAAAACGAATTCAAAAAGCCGCCGAAGGTCTGGCGTAGTGGTTCATTAGAGATCGTGTAGCTGATTGTGGTCGCTGATGGAGCATACCGGGTGACTTTCAATCCCCCATCCGTGATAGAAGTCACAGGATCAGGCGACGAGCCCGCCATTGCAGGATACCGTGTCGTAGGCTGATACTACTCCACTGACGACCGAATCCGCGGTTCGCTGTGTGACCGGTCGCGGTCGCCCTGCCCGTGCTCAGCGATGCCGTCTGTTCTTCCGAACTCAAACGCATCTCACTATCATCACGTGAAGTATGCGGCTCAGCTCATTACGCTAAATGAGTGTAAGCAGGTATGTGTAGGGTTGTGCCCTAATTGCCTTTTGCAGAGCAGCAGTCACGCGCGAAGCTTGCTGGGAAAGACGAGAGGCAGGCGGTCTGCGCGGCGCGCAACAGTCGAGGTTTGAAGCTTCACCGTGCAGGAAAGCCATCCCGTAGTCGTCGACGTCGTTCATTCCGCCCCTCCTCCGCCAACGAATCGCACATTTCTTCTCACAAACATGTCTGTTCCCGACGCCCTCGCTCCTACTCAGCAGGACATTGAGCTCCTTCTCGCCGCCGGTGCCCACCTCGGCAGCAAGAACCTCCAGGTGCGTGTCCCATTTTGAAGTCAGAAGCCGAATTATTTAGATATGTCTCCCGAGAAGCAGTAGCATGCAACAAGATGATTGGGATTTATTAGGGGTCAAAAACAAGGAAGAATGAAAAAGAACAATACGTTTTGTTAATTATATTATAATTCGAAGGAACTGTGATTTAAAGAAAAGTGTACTTTACTTAATAATGGCTACTTGCGGGGGACTTCTATTTGGCATCAATATTGGCGACCGTCCATCTAACACCAGCTCATTTAGACCCACATGGAGCCTTACGTTTACAAGACCCGTACCGACGGTGTTAACATCATCAACATCGGAAAGACCTGGTATGTACCATTCGAATAAGCATGCTCTTACTATTTTTTTGATTGCTAACCACCGAACGCCTACAGGGAGAAGCTTGTCCTTGCTGCTCGTATCATCGTCACCATCCCCAACCCCGCCGACATCGTTGTCGTCTCTGCTCGTCCCTACGGTCAGCGTGCTGTCCTGAAGTTCGCTTCGCACATCGGTGCTACCGCTATCGCCGGTCGATTCACCCCCGGTTCCTTCACTAACTACATTACCCGATCATTCAAGGAGCCCAGACTCATCATCGTCACCGATCCCCGCACTGACGCCCAGGCCATCAAGGAGGCTTCCTACGTCAACATCCCCGTCATCGCTCTCGCTGACACCGACTCCCCCACTGAGTTCGTTGATGTTGCTATCCCCACTAACAACAAGGGCCGACACTCCATTGGTCTTATCTGGTGGTTGCTCGCTCGGGAAGTCCTGAGACTGAGAGGAAACATCTCCCGTGCTGAGCCCTGGAGCATCATGGTCGATCTTTACTTCTACCGTGATCCCGAAGAGGCTGACAAGGAGGCTGAAATCGCTCCCTCTGCCCCTGCTATCGAGGCTGCTCCCGTTGTTGAGGCTGCTGATGAGTGGAACGTTGATGTTTCTTCGACAAACCCGGCTGCTGGCTTTGATGCTACTGCTATCACTGCCGAGGTTGCTAGCGGCGAGTGGGATTAAGCATGTGGAGTTTTTCGTTTAACTGAAACAATAAAGAAAAAAGTTTGAACAGAATGAAAGAATCTGCGTGAAGGAGAAATGAAAAAAGGGATGTTTGCTTTTATTTTTTTGTTATTTTTTTGTTTGTATTATATAATATAAATAATTATCCTGGATGTACAGACGTTTCATTCGCGCTTTTTTTTCTTTTTGATCATGAGATAAGGAGGAGGCAAGTTATGGCGTGGGTAGAGTTTTTTCTTTCCATTTGTTAGAATTTTTATAAATTGATTTTAGGTCATTGCCCAAATTGTGATCCGTAGACTCTACAATAGTTGAAGGTTGCACTAAATTTGAGGAAGCATCGGCCTGAATTTTTAGGATTCTTGATTGCAGGTACACGGAACGTTTATAAAGCGTATGTTGTGTAAGCAGAACTGGCCATATATAAACAGACCTCAAATAAATTTATGGATATGAGTATGTGAAATTCTGGCTGAAGTCGCTGCTCATGAACAGGCTTCATCAAAATATAGGTAAAGGTTACAAATCACACTACGTATAATAGCGGGAACTATTCGAAGATCGTTCTTATTTTTCTCAACTTGGAATCTATCTATATCATGCACATCAGACTTCATGTCTTTGCGTTATATTTAAGTGGCACAAAGCAAAGAAGAAGCATGTATTCACTTCTTGATATTCAATCCGAATATACTTTATAAGAACACTAACAAAATCAACCAACCCAAATGAATCAAAATACCCAAAGAAAAAAAAGCTACAACATAAAATACCAACACGAAAGAACTAAACATTAACCTCTAGTACATGACATTAATGACTGCATATGTTCAATTTAAGTTCAAACAGAAAACACTGACGAGAACTTCAATTGGAATAAAGCGTTCTGGGTCTACATCGATTCCATTTAACTGCGACGTAATTTGAAAAACTTCAAACCCTGAAACTTATGAGGGCGAATGCGAACTGCAAGACCTAATGAGGTCGCGATCATAAATCCTAATAAAATTGAGAACTTGATGCCCAAAACGTTTCTGTTATAAGGCGTTATTGTCGCAAGAGATGTTGCAACGAAGGAGAAAAATAGTCCCACATATCCAAGAACCCGATGATATTTATACTATTGCACATTAGTCTCCAATGTAGAACCACGCAGCAAAAACTTCCTAAACGTACCAAGCTCTTTGCACGAGTAACGCTTCCGTAGATGTACGGCATAAAATATTGGGTAAATCCAATGACGGTATTTAATAAGAGGATAACATAAGCCAACATTCCCAACACAGCATGAGGAGATGCAAAATGTGTACCGCCGTTCTGCGTCTTGTTGATAAAAACGATACCAAATGCAACAACGTAGCAAATAGCTCCAAAAATGTTGAAAATACCATGAACAACCGCACCGATTTGCTTTTCTGCTGTAGTGGCAGTAGGCTGCACAAGTATTATCGATTGGACCATCATGAGTACAGCAAAGTTGTTTAGCGCAGGATGACCGGTGAAGAAGATTACATCATTTGCCATGATGCGCCAGACGACGTAGAAAAACATTCCAATTATGCCAATTTGCGCAAGAATCGATGATCTGGACGAAACTAAATTCCGGCGAATCATTCCGAGATGTGCCTTCGTTTCCTGCGAATCAATCGAGTTGACGCTTCGTCGATCAGATGGAATTGATGAGCCCATTGAGAAAGCAGGGGCGGAATAAGAACTGCGCGTACTAAAGTTTCCAGACTGTTGCGGTGCTGTGTTCTCGGCAAGCAGAGGATCGTTTTCAGTAGAAAGTGGCTCGTTTCCAGACATTGTGAGCAAAGGAAGCGAGTTGAGATTGTGTAGTTTTAGTTTTTTGGGTTGCTCACGGCGTAAGCAAGTCCTCTTTACGTTCGATAAACGACGTCCTTCACCAAAAAGTAGACTCTCTGTGTGATTGGGCCTCAAAATATAAACCCAAATAATGCAATAGTAATTAAAAGTATTATTACAATGAATCAAACAATCCAAAAAACCCGAAATTTGCCGCCCTCTTACCTGGTTTCCATATCGCGAATCTCAAATATTGCTGCTATCTGCCTATCAGGGGTTTAGAGTTTATGCGTGCTCGAGTCTACACAGCCGTGGGTAATCTTAATTCTGATCATTGTAACTGGGCACTGCTGAACAATGTCAAAACTGCACGTGAGCCACTATAGCTGGAATATTACATATTTTACACTGTTTTTTTGTAATGTACATTTCTTCAAGACAACTGCTTTAGGATGACCCCGATAATGATATGGCCTGTTGCTTGTCCTGACCATCAGTCCCCGTGTTTTGGTCAGCGTCAGTTTCCATATTGCCCGTCTTCATCTTCCTATTCCGGTACCGCTCATTTTGTACCTCAAAATGATCAGTCATTTTTCTTTTCTCCACTGGCTCATAGATAGCCCTGTATTTACCCCATCCATCTCCAACATTGATGAATGTCCTTGCGTCTTTCTCATAATTAGTATTGCTCTTGACAGTATTTTCTATCACACTGCGCATGGTGCGTTGCATCTCGTTCTTGATGACTCCATCGTACCAAAGTGCATAGACATCTGCCTTTGTAGCCTCTGGCGTTGCATGCTGCCCATTCATTAAATCTGCTGCCGTCTTCCACCGCACATCTCCTTCAAATTCACAGTCATACAGCACAAGTGGTACATCATCTGCCATATCGTAAATAGGTTTGCAGGGAAACTTCTCGACATCTAAGAGCTTTTCCACTATATCCGGCTGCTCATGTCCCTGTCCAACCAAAAACATAATGCCCATAATGCACCGCACCTGATGCCATAGAAACGCCGTTCCTTTCAAATCAAACACATAAACATCAACTACTTCTCCCATAACTGACTCTACAGACTTCACAAGACTAAATTCCGCCGACAAGATCTCTCTATAGAAATGTGTCATTTGCTTCGATCCATCTATCTTACAAAAATTTCGGAAATCATGTGTTCCTACTAATGACTGTGCTGCTTGGCTCATTTTCTCGACGTCCATTTCTCCTCTTTTTGCTGCAAAAAAGTATTTATAGTGCCTTGATCTGCAACTATGTCGGGCGTCAAATCCTTCTGGTGGATGCAGACAAATTTGGTATACTCTGATATCCGGTGGTAATGCATGATTCAATTGCGTAATATATGGAAATTCTCTATCGTCGTTCGCTTCGTCTAATTGCTCCTCCGATGAAAGTCGTGATCGAACTTTAAGACTAATTACTTGTGCAAGCGCAGATACACCTTTATCGGTACGTCCACATCGACTAAACTCGCATGCTTTCAAGTCAACTTCGGATTCAATCAATCTGCAGCGTACCAACGCTTTAAGAATTAGTCCTTCAACGGTAGGTAATGGCGTTTTGTCAAATTGTACATTAAGACCATTGTAGTTCCAGCCCTGACCAAATCGATTAATAATGGAAACTAATTTTTGAATAAATCACTTACCAAGTATGCAAATCGGATACCAATCAATCGTGTTGGATGAGCTTTGAAATCAAATTCTTTTTCTTGCTTTTTTATCTTTTTCTTTTTAACATGGACATCCAAATTGCTATCTTGCAAAGTAGTCTTTGTTCTAAATTTCGTCTCAATATATATCCTCAGGCATGGCGCACTTAGACCATATTGAACTTACATGTTCTCAAGCTCCTCAATCCGATTTATAAGATCTTTCTTCGTCCAAAACCTATAATCAATTTTTGCACTGAAATCGTCCATCGTATAGACTTTAGGTTTTGACAGTAGAGCACCGCTTCGCGTAAGATTCGTTTCACCAATTACTTCACTGTCAGCGTCAGAAAACTCCGTATTGAGATCTTCAATATATTTTGCCGCCGTAGCTTGTTTCTGTGCTTCTAATAGTTTAGCTACTTCAAGAGACGAGTAACTAGCTTTTTGTATATATGATGCTGTAAATGATCGCGGTCTTTTCAGAACAGTATTTATGACGGCTCTATGTATGGTTCGATCGACAAAGCTCACTGCATACGCCAGACTGATAGTACTATTGTATAACGTATTCATTCAACTCAAAAAACAGAGTAAGTGTTGCTCGTGGACTGAGATAGACAAAGCAACATTCTCGTTTAACATCTAGGATGCGTCTGAAATCTGTTTCTTGAAGTCTACAAATATTTTAGACCTAACCCAAAACAAAGTTGAACCCTAAAAAATCAAAATTTTACGTCGAATTCCTAATTAGGAATTTACATTTAAATTTCTAATAATTACTGTAAATTAGTTTCTTTTCTTTCTAAAAACATTTTCACACAAAACTCAGCAACCACTTAAAAACTAAAATAAAGTGTCTGTTCTTTTATTATCTCCAAACATTGCTCCAATCAAAATAATAGTCGTCTCCGCGTCCTTCAAATTTTTCTGCTCCTCGGTGGTGGTACGGCTCAAGTCTGCGACTTTCATTCTCTTATATTCCCGATTTTTTGAAGTTTTCAACAAGTTTTGCAAATTTTGTCGAATTCGAGTAAGAGCTAACCGGTATGTCTCATTATGTGGTTTAGTGATCGAATGAGATTTGTTAGATCTGAGTAGTTTAAATCGTCGTCTAACCGTATTGGGGGTTTTGCACGAAGAAGCTAGGATTGGCAGGGCTACCTCGTTGTCTGCGTCTGAAGACAAATTTAGCTGTTTGCTCTTTAAAGACAAGATCATGACGATGACTTTCACGGAAATACAACTTTCTGGATTCCTTGAAAAAGGCCTTCCTTTATACGCAAAATTCAATACAGACTGCTGTTTATTTGCTACAAAGCCTCGTATTTTAGTGAGCATTTTATGTGTGACATCTAGTTAGAAATAGTTGCAAAAGTTTAGAAAAGAAGCCGTTTGAAGTAAATCTATTTTGTGCCGGTTCAGAATTAATTGGTTTGACAATACAAATCATAACCTTTATATCAGTATTTTAGCAAATTTAAATACTTGCAATGTTTCAAAACTGATTAACTTTCAACTTGATGAGTGATTTAGATCAGTATACAAAAAAAGTGATGGATTGGGTTTCTGCGTTAAGATACTTAAACATTGGTTGTGGTAGCACTTTCACCAACTTAACTCTAGAGTTTATTTCTGTTATTTTTATTCATTTTTATCAAACAGAAAAATGTTTTCGGCAATTTTATTCTTTAGTTTATAATGTCAAGAAGTTTCCGTAACAGTTTTCATCTCCACGAATGTGCTCAATGCCATAAAAGATCACTGGTTGACTTCCTCCACGTCGCCAACCATACAGCAGCATCGTATATTGTTTCATCTAGTACGACTGCCTCAATATCTTTTTCCGCATAAACTTTCGTTTAGAACCTTGCATTTGACTAGATCATTTTTCATGATTTGGCTAACGTTTGTAGAGCAGACGTCGCCGTGTGAGCCGCACTTTCTAGATATTGTTCTCGCTCATATTCTTTAGTATTGTTCTTCAACAGAACACGGAAAAACTACCGTTTGAGATTTAAAACCTCTTTGTTCCGCAGAAATCAGTGATGCCTCAATTAGCGACATGAGAAGTTTGAAACCAGTACTTGAGATCAATCGCCTGCTTTTTACGAACACATGATTCTCAGCACCAATTGCAGCCTCGCATAACGGAAGCCTTCTGCACTTCTTTTTCTGATGAGTTTACTATTCTCAGTGGCCAATAACTTATAGTAATTATACGTTATGTTTTAGTAAATACACGTTATATTTTAAGTCATATGACTGTATGAGTTGCTTAAAATGTAAATACTGATCATTCCGGAATGTAGATGTCGTTTTCTTCTCCTGCAGTTTTGAGGCTTATTACTTGTTCGTCTAAAGGTTTCTATCAACAGTACTTCGGTAAAAAGATTTGCAATAAACTGTAAATGTCGTAGAGTAAAAACGCCTCATTTCTAGTCATCTTCTTAACTAACTTTTGGGTTGAAGAAACTCATACCTATTAAGCTTCGAAACCTTGCGCTAGTGAATTAAACATCTTAAGTTCCTTTGTTTTTAAAGACAATTCGCCACGTGGTTCAGTTTTATGCATATTAGCGACAAGATAAGCGTTTCTTGGTTCAAAACTGCGCTGAACAAGGAATTATCAAATACCAAGTAATACCAAAACCCCAGTTCAAATGTGAGTTACGCTCAGCTATATCTATCAGTCTTTTTTCCAAGGGTCAAATCAGCCCACCCGCGGTATCAAGCAGATCCTCTTTATTTAGACTTCTTCGTTCTGGGTGACTTTTCAAGCATCGACAGAGAAGACACAAAATAAAGTCAGTATGATTTATCTTCACATTAGTTTGACCAATTCTAATTGCCTTCACAGAAATGGATCTGATTTCGTCCGAGAAAAATGTTGATGTCAGCAGTCAAACTGATGAGAAAACCATCTCATCCACTCTCAAGATAACACCATCTGAACAGCGCTTCCTCAACGCATCAGAAAACGATATTAGCCTAGTTACTCGTTACCTGGATAACCTCAGTCTTGAGGAGGCACTCGAAATTCTGGCGGAAGCGGCTGAATACCATAAGGACGATCTCAACTTTCCAACTTCGACTATGGATAAAATCAATTTAATGCTCCAAGGTCCTGATGCATGCAAAGAAAACCAAGATGTGTACGAATTTGAAGCAAAAGTCGAAGCAGCTCTGATTAAATACTACTCCCCTTATCCTGAGGTTCGCTCAATCTCTTCTCCAGTAGTAGAAGACGTTCCAATTGAGACCTTTCGTTCTTATTTGATCACTATTGTGTGGACAATTGTCGGTGCTGGTGTTAACCAGTTTTTCAGTACTCGCATGCCGCAAATCTCGTTAACAACAGACATCATGCAGCTCCTCATCTTCCTCACTGCAAAAGTATGTGAACTGCTACCCGACTGGGGACTTACCATTTTCGGAACTCGTCATTCTCTTAACCCTGGACCTTGGTCATTTCAGGAGCAAATGTTCGCTACCATTGCTATCAACTCTGGTATATCAATCCCTTACGTCACACAAGTAAATATTATAGTCCAAAAGCTTGACGTCTTCTACGGAAGCCAGTGGATCACCATCGGGTATCAATTTTTGCTCGTTTTATCCAGTCAATTCTTAGGATTTGGATTTGCCGGAATGTTGCGAAGATTAGCCATGTATCCAGTAAAGGCTCTGTGGCCTATTGTCCTTCCAAGTCTAGCCCTCAATCGCATGCTATTGACCCCAGAGAAAAAGGAAACTATCAACGGATGGAAAATGTCGAGATATATTTTCTTCCTCATCGTTTTCTTTGTCTCCTTTGCCTGGGCATGGATTGCTTTGTACCTTTTTCCAGCCCTGAGCCAATTCGATTGGCTGACATGGATATCGCCTAACAATTTTAAACTCGTGGCGGTTACGGGTATAACAATGGGAATGGGAATCAATCCCTTTCCTAGTTTCGATTGGAGTGTGATCGGGTACTCTAGTCCTTTGGTTATGCCATTCTTCTCATACATTAATCAGTTTGTTGGAATAGTAATTGGTACTATTGCAATCTTGATTATGTACTTCACAAACTACCGCTGGACTGCATATATTCCAATTAACACAAGCACTCTTGCAACAAACACGATGGACTATTTTGACGTCAGCATGACAATGTCAGAAAACGGAACTTTTGACGAATCTCTTTATCAGGAATATTCTCCTGCTTTCTTCTCAGCGGGCCGATTAATGTATTATGGCTCTTTATTCGCCTTTCACCCTGCATTAATTGTTTGGATTGGTCTCAATGATTGGAAATCTATGAAGTATGCATTAGTTGAATTTGTGAGCGGAATTCGCAACCGCACAAAATCTATATACGCCTCTTTCAATGATCCATTTTCCTCCTATATGCAACGATATAAAGAGGTTCCAGATTGGTGGTTTTTGGTTGTGTTAATTGTCTCATTCATTTTCGCCGTTGTCTGTCTCACAATATATCCAACCCAAACTTCAGTTGGAGGACTGGTTTTAATAATTGTCATCAACGTGGTGTTTTTAGTACCTATCGCAATACTTACAGCTACCACTGGTATTGGTTTCAGTCTGAACATCCTTACAGAACTGATTGCTGGATATATGTATCCTGGAAACGCGGATGCCATGATGACATTGAAAGCCTTTGGTACAATGATTGATGGCCAGGCAGTAACTTACGTCTCCGATCAGAAAGCTGCGCATTATACTCATATCCCACCGCGAGCTGTTTTTCGAGGACAAATCCTTTCAACACTGATTTGCGCCGTTGTCAGCATCGGTGTGGTAAATTGGCAAATGGGACACATAACCGACTTTTGCACTGAAGATCAAACTGAGTCTTTTAGCTGTCCAAACGCCTGGCAGTTTTTCTCGGCATCTATTATGTTCGGAGTTCTGGGGCCGAAGAAAATGTTTGACGGACTATATCCCATACTTCCGTGGTGCTTCCTTATTGGCGCGTTTGTCACTGTACCATTTTATTTTGCCAAAAAATACTGTCCTCGGTTATTTAAATCTGTGCATCCTCTGCTCATCATATCAGGCATGACAATCTTTGCGCCATATAATATTTCATACTATATTCCTGGCTTATATGTTTCTGTTGCGTTTATGTATTTCATTCGTCGTCGCTACCTTGCCTGGTGGGAGAAGTACAACTACCTTTTATCTTCAGGTCTTGGTGCTGGTCTCGCGTTCTCTCTTATCATCATATTTTTTGCAGTGCAGTACCATCCCAAATACGTTGTTTGGTGGGGCCTCACAGTCTTGGATGAAGGTATTGAAGGAGGGGAAGGACAGGTTTCACTTCTTCCGGTACCCGAAGAAGGATTTTTTGGACCACCTCCCGGTTCCTACCCATGAGGATATCGCAAATAATTACTTGTCTGCTACATTTGTAGCTCGTGCTTCTGATGCAATTCTCATATGTGCCGGCCATAATATTTATGACGCCAAAATCTTAATTAACTCTAGCTGTAAGATTCTCAAGATCATTGTGTCCAAAAATGAGATAATCATTTTCAATTTACTAATATTAATTTTGCTAAAGTTTTGTGTTGCTCATTCTTAGTCTTGATCTAATCTTGCAAAGCCCTCTTCACACAAATGATTGCTGGTGGAACATCTGCTATCGAAGTAAAATCTGAAATCTTGAGCAGCCTAATAAACACTATCCTTCCTTAGCTCATCTCTTCTCAGTTGTCGCTGCTCTATTGAGTTTGCTTCATATTCGCTTTGATAATGTAAATACAATCTGATAGCATAAAACATATCACGTGTGGAAAGGTACGCGGTGCCGCACGCGGCACTTTTTGTCCTTCGAGTATGGGGCGCTGTAAAAGTCGTAGCTTCGCGCTTCTATTCTTCCCTTGCTAGATCTGCAGAAACATCCCCTGTATAATTATTTGTTGAGGACTTTTCGCGCTTGAGATTGCCTAAACGTGCGATTCTATAGTTAATACTATGATATGAAGAATTTCGAGCGATTTACCCTAGTGCTCTGAGTTACGAACGATACAAGAAATTCCGACTTGTTAAATCATGTCGCGAAACCGTTCCCAGGACTCATGGACTTCAAGAGCTCGCAACTCTCTCGATGTTCGGGCACGCTCGCCTGCCGTTGATGACGTTAAAGATGTTTTGTCAAATATACGTCTAGACAGCGTTTCAAACCGAACCTTAGTTTCTGATTCCACATACTATGACGTGATCAAAATCAGCTGTCTTACTTTTCAAACAACACCCAACTTACCGTCTACAACGAGCTCTCGAAAGGACAGTAGCTACCCTTTTGTTCAGCTTATTGCAGCTTTGTACAATGTCAGAGAAACGAAAGTCGAGCGGGATATTCAGGCGCTCTCAAAAGTTGTTGTACCCGGAGAATATATTAACGATTTGAAGTATCTACTAGAATTAATGAGATTAGGCAAGAAACCTACAGCTGCCGAGTTCTCTTCTGTTGAAGATTTTAAGACATGGCAAAAGTTCGAAGTCACAGCTGTAAATCAAATAATTCTAGGGATTGTTCAAGGTGGGCTACATGTTTTACCAACAAATTCAAAAAACCATTCGTTAGTTTACATTCCAGAAGACCCTTCATCAATATATTTTTCAGTGCTAAAACTATGTCTTTCTAGAGACATAGCCAAATTTTTGAAGAAAGCAAAAAGTGATAATTTTGATGTACTGGATCCTTTGTCTGGAAGAGCCGTCTCCATACTAGAGGCTGACTCGCGAGATTTATTGAATACAATATTCCTACGATGGCGCGTCGGTAAAGCTACAAGAGATGTACTCACTTTAAAAGCTTCATTGGATCTGTACATAGAGGACAAAATTCCGATAGGTGCATTTCTGAATATGTTTCGACTAATTAGCTTTGAGCCGCTCACTACATACACTATGGCTCACCAACCATGGAAAGTTAAAGACGTAAGAAAATGTGAATCATTTGGATAGTGACTTGTGCTGATTAAATAGCAAAATCTTTACAAAGACTGCTTGATTAAAATGTACGAACTATTCATGCAAAAGTTAACAGCGGAGCTCGACAAAATTGTTAGTCTACAAACAATAGACATTGCGGAGACGTTGGCTATGTTTGACGTATATCTTTTCTCTGATTCATTTTTTGCATTGCACGGAATTTCATTTCTAGACACTGTCGCAACTATAGAGCAGCATATTAGACACTTGATAAGACGACACTACAGCGATGCGATGCTAAACGCCACGACATCCGACGAGCCTGAGCACAGACTAGTCAGTACAGTGATACATCAAGAAGTTGAATTAGGACAGCAAATATCTGCCAAATATCAAATGCCTCACACACACGGTACTGTTGATTTATCTCGTTGGACCGATGCGTTTGATATTGGCGCAGTTGTGGCATCCGAACTTGTTTTAGCCATTTCCGAAGTTTCCTCCCGACTACTCAAAGAAGCCAAATTGTACGGAAACTCAGAAGTAGCTGATGAGACTTCAAAGCTGCTCGATTATTATTTGGGTTTGACAGAACTACGTAATGTCAAATATTTACTGAGCAAGTACGAGAAACATTATACATTGTCAAAGCAGGATTTAACCGCTGTATTAGGGACGCTGACAACATGGAAGTCGAATCAGAGCTATTTTCCACTGTGCTCAAAACTATCTGCACAAGCTTCGCTAGTAAAAGTGAAGACTTCTGTCATGATTCAGTGAGTAGAATTCTCCTCAAAAACTGGAGACAGAAATTTAACAATTGTACCTTTAGTTTTTACCAGTCGATGAGAAAGCTTCGTACAGTGCGCAGGTAGTGCGGATTGATGATATTTGGAGAGAGCGGTTGGCACTGATACAGTCTTTCAACTGGCCGGTCGAATTTCAAAATGCCGCGTTTATTTATGCAGCAGTACGAGATTATGCCAAACCTTTGAGAACGTATATTAACTATCTACGATCGAGCTTTTGCTCTGACTTGGCAAGCCAGAGCTCTAGTCAGTCATTTTACAGTATTCCATTAGAAGTAAGCTTTTCTTTTCGTAATGATCAGTCACTGACGAGGTCACTTTTTAGGCGCGCGTGAAGTTTTTCAACATTGAATTTTTAAGTGAGCGCATACTGTCGGCTCGCACACAGATTAGCGCTGAAGACTTGGCTTCACTGCTGAAAGATGCTGACATGAATTCCTCAAACTTCTTTGAATCGGATTATGGCTCATTTTGTCTCAAACTTCAAATTCTTGACCTTGAAGATTTAGATGATTCAGCTGAATCAAATTCAATTCACCTACTTTTAGAGGCGAAAAGCGAAAACAAATTGCACTTCTTAAAAACGAGGACTTTGCCAGTCTCGGTGCCTACACTGGTTTGGAATGAAGATTTTGAATTAAGATTTCCGCGTGAGACAAACGTCTACACTTTTACTGTCAAATTTGTCGAGCATAGAGCTGATGGTACTCTGAGTAGAGAAGGAGTTAAACTGGTTGATATAGATGTTCGCGACAGCTCGTTCTATGAATCTTGGGTATGTTATACTATTTCTACATGTTTTAAGCGTGACTGAGTTAACGGTTCAGAACTACGATCTGGAACTTCCACCTCATGGCATTGTCCACTTGAATATGCAGCTCGTAGTCGACACAGATGATTGTGCTCAAGTTCTAGACGGCCTAGTCGAGTTTCTGAAAAATACACGACATATCATGATGCGGGCAGTGTCAGAAAAAATGTTCAACCGACTTTACAATGAGTTTTCTACTGAAAAATTGAAGTGGTCTTCGGAAGCATACGATTTTGACGCTACCAAAGATGCGATTGCTCCTTTGCTAGAGTACTTTGAGCAAAGTTTTATGACGATATCGGACCAAGTTGGATGCTCAATATCACGACTGATTATGCTTATGGTGTGGGAAGAGTGCATTGAAGCTTTGAATGTCCTACTCGATTCAGTCACAGATCCTTTTGAAAACGTCATTGAAAAAAGATATACAGATGTTGTGAATCAATGGCTACAAACGTTGAAAAAGTTTTTTCATTCAGGAACCTCATCAGGGCGCCCAGATCTTCCGTTAGCTATGCTAGAAAGTGCTAAGCTACGAGAGATCTTACGGCGAGTATACTAGCGTTATGTGCGCAGTCAAGATTTATGGAGCACTTTTGTTTATTTTTTCGGAGTTATGGTATTTAATTTATTCTTGGGATCTCTGTACTATTAGTAAGAGCTTTGATTTTAATTCCTGATGGCAAAAAAAGGCTGTGTCAGTAATGGTCCAGTAATATTATAAAAGCGACGGTAAAGTAGCACGTACCCTACGTTTCCGAAATGTTGCGACTTTGAGCTCGGGCCGTCTCGGCAAGATCCTTATGTCCGTTCGCAGGGGCCAAGTAATCACGTAATCATATCTGATGTAGCCCTAACAAATGTCAGGGGCTTTCTTTGCGTCGTCGTTATCAATACTTAAATTTGCGCAAGTTACTGTTGTTTGTTTTCGGAACGATATTTTACTTTAGTCAATTACACTCGGCAAGTTATAGCGACCAGTCAGCCTAATATTTCTAGCGGTAAATCGCAGATTCTCATATTCTCACGTTCTGCAGATGAATTCAAGATACAGAGATGATCCAGACTTGGATTCTCCCCAACCTGATGGAAACTCGAGGGACTCTGCAAGCACTCAAAACGTGCATAGTGTCAATAAATGGTGGAGAAGGCCGTCAGTGTATGGATATTTGCCTTCTTTTTTCTTTAGTGCTTTTGCAACTGGTGCACTAATGGCCCCCATGCTAAACTTAGCATTGACATTAGTCTGTCGAGCGTTTTATTCTGAACAGGGATCCATGTCAATCACTAGTGGTGTCTCTCTGACTGGGGTCGATGCTGATCGTGATTGTCAAATCCCAGAAGTTCACTCTACTGCGTCTCGAGTTCTTATGTTTGCAGGACTCATTCAAAGTATATTGGGAGCTGTGACATCACCCAAACTTGGAGCACTTTCGGACAGGATCGGCCGAAGGCCTATTTTACTGATTATCGTCAGCGGTCAATTGGTAATATTCTTTTGATATCTTAGTCTCGTTTTGTATTAATTGTTCTGCAGATTTCCTGCTTCATATATGTAGTAACCGCGAAGTCTGCGTATACTTACGCCTATAGAATACTGTTTCTAACTGCATTTACTGATGGTTTGACCGGTGGGGTTCCTGGTAGCATGCTGTTAGGTCAAGCTTATATCACTGATTGCTCATCATCAGCTATGCGTGCTAAAAGTTTTGGTCTTTTGCGAGCCGTTTTGTTTGCTGGTATTTCCTTAGGCCCAATCACAGCTGGTATGATCATTAAGCAAACAGGATCATTGATCTCTGTATTTTATTTGGCAGCCGGATTGTATATATGCAATCTGATGTATATTGTGTTCATACTTCCGGAATCTCTTACACGTGATAGGCTTGATCATGCTGTAGCTTTACATCGCAGTAATTCCGCGCGTGATGTGTCGCATCCACGAACTGCAAAATACTATCTGGATCGCTTCAACTTCTTGAAGCCTATTAAAGCACTTTGGCCCAATGATGGTACTCGTTACGTTATTAAAAAAAACATAGCAATTCTTGCTGGCATCGAGACTTTTTTTCACGGAGTTGAAATCGGTGCATTGATGAATGTTCTCCTTTACGCTGAGTTGACATTTGGTTGGACAAGTGTAACTACAGGAATTTTTATTTCTATTGCATCTTTTGTTCGTGCGTTTGCTTTGGTTGTTCTTCTTCCTCTTATTACACATTATCATCGAAAATGGAAACCGCATACTTTACATGAAGTCGGTGCATCGAAGGGCGACGTATTGTAAGTGTTGTGACGTGTTACTTTGATATAATAACTGATGCTTAGACCTAAAGCCTGATTCGGCTTTCTTTTGCGTTTAACATATTATCTTACACATCCATGCTCATATCGCGAAACACTGGCGAGTTTTTGTTGGGTAAGTTTTCTAAAAAACTTCTTTAAAGGTTTACTAATCTTTTATAGCTGGAATAGTGGGTTCGTTAGGTACAGTAGGATCTCCTACAACAGCCTCGGCTATTACCAAGCATGTTCCAAAAGAGAACACTGGCGCTGTAAGTGGTGAGAATGTAATGTATGATCTAACAATTTGACTTATGAACAGGTACTCGGGGCTCTCTCACAATTGCAAAGTGTTGCCACTGTAATCGGTCCTCTGATTTTCAGTAATATATACGCTTCTACTGTTAAACATGCTCCGAAGACAATATTTTATGTGGTAATCTCCCTTTTCATATTGGTATTCATTGCATCGTTGTTTGTTCGTGAACATGTTGAAGGTGGTTTGTATGACGATGAAGACTACAGTAGAGACAGTTACGCAGGGTCTGCAGAGGGGAACGAAGGGAGTGAGATTGAACTGGAATTCGAAGATGTTGAGAGCAGAGTTGTATTATAGAATGTTTTATTTCAAATGTTATTTAATGGGTATGGAGTTTTTGGTTAGTTGACTTGTTATATTAGTGTTCGAACAATTTGACAGTAAGCATATCAAACATGCAGGAGTCAACATAATTGATCAACTAAAACTATATTTCAGTAGTTTATTTCTTGAAGACGCTATTAAAATACTAAGATAAAACTTGTCTGTAGGGTGAATTTGATTGTCGATGATTTACAGGCTACCAATCATGCCATCTTGAACATGCAAGTCAAAAGCACATCAGTGAAAGGCAAAAATAGATTTAAATTAGACGTTGTCTTGATGGTATGAAATTGTTGATAATAGAAATTATTTGATCGATGAAGTGCGAGATGAGGCACAGCTTTGAATGTGGAAATATGATATTGTTTTTGAGGCTCTAAAGATTTATGGTCGGGGTGCGTTTTTAGCAATTCGGCATAGCATGCGTCATATCTTGCGGTGCAAATTTACGCTAACAGAAACAGCGGAATATTGTCAACGAAATGTTATGCTGCTGTAAAGACGACTAGCCCTCGCAAAGCAAGTTTGTTATCTGGGGCGAGGCGCAAAGTTAAAAACAAAATCGGAGATGCCGAAAATATTTTCAAAGCTTCTACTAGACCCGGAAGCATTTGATCACAATAGTCAAGCAGAAGATAAACAATAATATGTACAGTAATATATATGGCACGTATTAATTGAAAAGCACTAACTTTATCTGTTAAAATCTGGTGAGCATGGGAAGTACAAAGGAGAACAAGTGTGTTTGGCGGAATCCACTAACGTCAAAACAGGCAAAAGCTTCATCGGAATCTCCCCGCCTTTCGATAATCTAAATTGGAAGACGCTTCTATCTAAAATCTCCAATAAGTTTGCTAACCAGCTTATATTGTTCCAAACATACTCCAGAGCTTTTAATTTGCAAAAAGTTTAATCGAGATATCGATATGCTTTTTCTTCAAACATGAGTGACGCAAATAATAAAGTAATGCGCGGTTCGGAGTGGAGAAGCCGGAGCCCTAAATTCCGCTGTCGGCTCTCGGATCTAAAATCACGCTCCACATAACAATAATGGAGCTTAGTCTTTTTGTAAAGTCCGTTAATCGGCTCATCTGTCTAGGCCGGCCCTTTGTCTCTGGCGATTACTCCCGGCAATCAAACATGGTATCTTCTCATCAGAACTCATATAACCACTTTGATTACCTCCACTTCGTTTTCGAATTTAAGGATTAATTTGCAGTGCCCAACTCCTCCGCAGATATTTGACTTCCCACAGACACAAATTATAGCAAGCTTAAACTAGAATGGGTGAACCGACACCAAAGGACTCAATTGTTCTTAAAACTGTTGATTCTTCTGACCTCTCTACCGAAGAATCAGATTATGAGAGCAATTACAGAAAGTCCAGTGTATTTGGTAGAATCTTGTACTTTCTGAATCCCTTCGCCGTACGAAAAATACCTCCCGTACCAGGTGTACCGTCAACATCACCTGAAGCCACAGCAAACTTTTTAAACAAATTTATATTTCTATGGATGGACACAATTATGAAGGTAATTTGGCCTCTACCGTTTTGAGATACTAGACAAAAATCTTGTACTTACATTTCTGTATTAGACGGGCTATGCTCGACCGTTAGTAGAGAACGATATTCCCTATGTTGAAGACTGGCGTCGAGCAGCACCTATGACCGAAAAGTTTCAAAAAAATTTTGAAGCCCGTTTAGCCAAAGGTCAAAAGAAACGAATTCTTTTGTGGGCGCTCATCGATACCTTTCCATTCCAGATTTGGTTTTCCATGACTGCGCGTATAATTGTTGACATCATATGGATGACTGCTCCTCAACTTTCAAGAGAAATTATTTATTACGTTGCTGATGCATATCGTGCAAAGCAGACTGGAGGTGAGAAACCACCTATTGGCCATGGTGTAGGAATGGTGATTGGTCTCGCTCTTCTTTTGCTTTTCTCGTGTATTTTCCAGCAACAGTTTTTCTATCACTCTGGCTCTGCTGGATCTCAAGCACGAACTGTTCTGATCAATGCTATATATCGCAAAGCATTGAAGCTTTCGAATCGTTCTCGAATCGAATACACCAATGGAAAAATTACCAATCTGATGTCCACTGACACATATCGTGTTGAATTTTGTTGCATGTTTGTTGAGCATCTTCTTGATGCCCCAGTTCCTTTACTTATTTGTTTAGCTCTTCTGCTGGTCAATATCGGTGTTTCGTCATTATGCGGATTTGCACTACTTGTGATTGCGTCACCCTTGCTTGGTAAGATCACTCGCGTTATCGCCCGACGTCGTATACGCTCTACTGTTTTCACCGATCAGCGAATTCGTTTAATTCAAGAGTTGCTTCAAAACATGCGTATAATAAAATTTTTCGCTTGGGAGAATGCCTATGTGAAGAAGTTGTACAGTATCCGTGTGAATGAAATTAAATTAGTTCGCTACGTTCTCATTCTGCGTTCTGCAATTTTTGCCATTAGCATCACACTTCCTATTTTTGCTTCAATGATTTCATTTGTCATTCTTTCTGTTACTGGCAATAATCTCGATCCCGCAAAAATTTTCGCAAGTCTTTCTCTTTTCAATATGCTACGTATCCCCTTAATGGTTATTCCTCTTGGATTAACTACTGGAACTGATGCTTATGTGGCTTTACAACGAATTGAAAAAATGCTTATGGCCGGAGAGTTGGAGAGCGAGATAGTTGCTGATAATAACCTTGATTGTGCAATTATGATTGATCGTGCGTCTTTTGTTTGGGAAAAGGAAACCGAGGAAGAGGTTCTCGCTGCTAATGAAGGAAAGAAAAATGATGAGAAAGACGGCAGCAAAAGCTGGAAACCATCTAACGTAAAGCTTTTCAAGAAAAGACCTAAACATGTTCCCACACAGAAGGAGATCAAAGAAGAAGAAATGAATAAACTGAGCAGAGCTATAAGCGCCGAAACAGCTAGTATTTCCGGTGTGGAAATAGATATTGAAGAAGAAAGAGGTATTGACGAGATACTTGCGCCTCTCGAAGAAGTGGATGTCGAGTCAGAATCCGATAAAAATGCGTTCACTGGGTTGCATGATTTAAATTTACGAGTGCAGCCTGGAGAACTTATAGTTATCACTGGTTTTATTGGCTCAGGAAAAACCTCACTTTTGGCTGCTCTTGTTGGCGAAATGAGACAGATCGGAGGTTCTGTGAAAATGTCGGGTAGCGTTGCATATTGTCCTCAACCCTGGATTCAAAATTCTACTCTCAAAGATAACATCCTGTTTGGTAGAGCTTTTGATAAAGAGAAGTATGAGCGCGTAATTAGAGGTTGTGCTCTGGAGCACGACATTGCTGTATTACCCGCTGGTGATCTAACTGAGATTGGAGAGCGCGGAATCAACATATCGGGAGGACAGAAGTCACGTATTGCTTTAGCTAGGGCAGCATATTATGGTGCTGACATTGTCTTGCTAGACGACGTGTTATCTGCAGTAGATCCTCATGTTGGTCGACAATTAGTTGACGAATGTATATGTGGATTGCTTAGAGATTCAACTCGTTTGCTCGCTACTCATCAATTGCATGTCCTTCCATATGCTAACCGTATTATCTTTATGAATGGCACTGGAGGTTTCGATGTGGGCACTTACGAAGAGTTGTTGAAAAGTTGCCCTAAATTTGCAGAATTGATTGAGTATGGCTCCAACTTAAACAAAGAAGAGGACGGTGACGACGACAAAGATGTAGGTGAAATTGATGCAGGTGAGTCGGTTATGCCAGCTCCGATCACGGAGGTGCAAAAGCCGACCGATTCGAATATTACTGCGCAACAGAGGAACAAAGGTGCGAATTTAATGAATAAAGAAGAGCGCCAAAAGTCTAGTGTTTCTTGGACTGTTTATCGCGAATACTTCAAAGCTGCTGGAGGGAAATATGTGGGATGGTTTGTCGCTCCATTGATTTTATGGATTGCTATTTTGGCTTCCGGTACTCAAATTGTTACAAATCTTTGGCTTTCTTATTGGACCCAAGACAAGTTTTCGCTAAGCAAAGGCACATACATTGGTTTGTTTGTGTCTTTTGGAGTTATTAGTGCATGCCTTTTTTTCTTGCTAGGTTTTGCAACAACTTATGGTGAGTAACTTTAGGGTCCCTAGATGTCATATATTTGCGGTAACTAACTATTCTAAACAGCTGGTGAAAATGCTTCGGTGACTATGAGTATGGTTGCAACTGAACGAGTGATACAAGCGCCAATGTCATTTTTTGATACGACTCCTCTTGGTCGCATTGTCAATCGATTTTCAAATGATGTTGAAGCTATGGACAATTCTTTGATCGATGCATACCGACAGTTTTTGATCACAACCACAGCAATTGGTGGTATTTTGATATTGATCATTGCTTATTTCCACTACTTTGCAATTGCATTGGTACCATTGATAGTTTTCTATCTGCTGGCTATCGCGTTATATCGAGCATCGGCCGTTGATCTCAAAAGAATGGATTCCAATGCGCGCTCAGTTGTCTTTTCACACTTCTCAGAGACTCTGACGGGAATGACTTCAGTACGTGCATACAATGAGCAAGATCGATTTTCACAAAAAATGGAGAAAGCTTTAGACGAGATGAACCGATACTCCTATTTACTTGTTGGAAATCAGCGGTGGCTTTCGATACGACTTGAGTCAGTAGCAATTTGTCTTGTGTTTATAACCGGAATGCTTGCGGTATCAGCAAAGTTCAATGTAGGCGCTGCATCGCTTGGACTAGTTCTGTCGTATTGCATGTCGTTGTCGATGCAGATGTCTATCGTTATCAAACAGCTTGCGGATGTCGAAAATTTCATGAATGCCGCCGAGCGCGTGTACTATTATATGTCGAGTCTGCCTGCAGAGGCTGCATATGAGATTCCAGAGACGAAGCCGCGTCTGACTTGGCCCGAAAAGGGATCTATTGAGATGAAAGATGTGGTGTTGCAGTACCGTCCAGGATTACCGCAAGTATTACGTGGCTTGACGCTCAAGATTGAGGGAGGTCAAAAAATAGGAATTTGTGGCAGGACAGGAGCAGGAAAAAGTTCTATTATGGTAGCGCTTTATCGGTTAGCCGAGCTCTCGGCTGGACAAGTGTTCATTGACGGTATCGATATTTCGAAACTGGGATTACATGAACTACGGTCAAAGCTTGCAATCATTCCACAGGATCCTGTGTTATTTAAGGGCACCATACGGTCAAATTTAGATCCTTTCAATAGCTATTCGGATGCAGACCTATGGGACGCCCTTCGGAGAGCTGGCTTGCTTGCCCCATCGGGTAACTCGCGCGAGAACGGCGCAGTAAACGAGGAGAGCGAGAAAAGCGATGCGGCTGAAATTATGACTGAAGGCGCGAGAGGCACAAGCGCGGGCGCAGTCAATGGAAACACCAACATTGACAACATAGGGAAATTCCAGCTTGATACGCCGGTCGATGACGAGGGATTAAATTTTTCACTTGGAGAGAGGCAGCTGCTAGCCCTAGCTCGAGCTCTGGTGCGAGATTTTCAGATTTTAGTTTTGGATGAGGCAACGTCATCTGTTGATTATCAGACCGACGCCATGATTCAGGATATTATTGTTCGCGAGTTTAGTCACTGCACCATTCTGTGCATTGCGCATCGGCTGAAGACGATTATTAATTACGACCGAATCCTTGTTTTAGAGGCGGGTACGGTTGCGGAGTACGCAGCGCCGTACGAGCTGTTCAAGCGCGAGAACAGCATTTTCCGTGGACTTTGTCTAAAGTCTAAAATTACAGATGAAGATTTTGTGCGCAAATAAGGTTTTTTTGCGAACGCAGGGCTGTGTTCAGGATGGCTGTTTTGAAGGGTGTTGGGCGAAAACAGAAAGCCGATGAGGGGGAGGAGAAAGCGGCTGGAAGGTTCGATGCGCAGCCGCCGCTACCTTGGACGTTGAATTGCGTGTACCCTCTCAACTAGTCACTTTTCCCTAAGCATCATATCTCAGTTCACGTTGAGCTCTTTTGCTTTTTACTAGAAGTTCCGTGCTATCTACTTTTTTTTCGTCTACGGAGATAGAGTGCTGGCGAGCGACACAGGCTGGGTCAATCTTATTTTGGATTTCGGGGCGCGTCGACTTCCGCCAAGCAGCGAAGAGAAAGTACAATGAATAAACGCACATCAGGAGTTAGTGACAAAAATGTATAATTCAAAAGTAAGTCCGAGTCGAGTCGGGGTCACGGTCTTTCTGGCTCCGTGCTAATCGGGCGTAAACTTCCAACCAACTTTATACTTCGCTTATGCAGAGTGTCCCAAACTGGCTAGCGTTGAGAGAACGCGCGGCAGTACCAGTCGCCTGTCCCCTTAATAACGCTATCGCTAGGCATCCGCGCCTGTTGTTCCTATGCTGGGGCCAAAAGCACCTTGACGTCATTTTTTTTCCTCGCAATTCGTATTCGCAGGCACCTCTCGGGCCCGGGATTCATACAAACTCCGTCGGCCGAAAGAGCGACGAAACAAAGAGGTAGGTCAACAGCTTCTAAGCTTTTAACCAGTCCTGCCGCCATCACACCGGCCGTCCGTTCACTCTCACTTTCCATTTTACTTTTCCACCAAACCCCAGATACATATCTATTTTAAATGCGTACATCTTCTTCTCGTCGAAGGGCGAGCGCAGTCGCAGCAGCTGTCTCGATTTCTAATGCAGACTCAAGCGACGACGAAATGACTCTCGAGGAGCGCAAAGAGTGGCAGAACATTTCAGATCCGCTTTTGCGCAGACGGATACAAAATCGTGTTGCGCAGCGAGCTCGACGTATGATCTTCTATATTTTATCTGACATATTCTACATAGAAACTAACAGAGTTTAGGACGGAGGCTAGCAAAGGGCAAACGTGCTCCCAATTGGGAGAAAGGCTCGAACACAGATAAAACTAACTCAACGGAGACATCGCAAATCAAATTAACAGCGGATGAGGTTGCTGCTGAAAACGAAAACATTTCCGAGCAGCTAGAAGACGATTCCAATGTTTTCCCAGAGTCTTTTTCTTCAGAATATTCTTCCATTGCACAATCGATTTCATTGGATCTCTCCAGTGCCTCTTCAGTTGATCTTTCCACAGCTTCATCAATATCGGACGTCGAATCCCTTTCTCCTGCAACCCCTCCTCCCATGTATGCGAATCCTCAAGAACTTCAACGGGAACACTATCAACGCGAAGTGAACCGTATGGTTACACTGGAGTTTGATACACCTTTCGACGCTCCAATGTTCAGTGAAGTCACCGCGGAGAATCCTATCGCTACCTATTTTTCTAATTCAAATCAGCCTTCTACGACCATCGATACTACTGAACTTACAGCGCCATCTTCTTTGATGCTATCATATCAAACTGTTGGATCAGCAATGTGCCATAACATCAAGAAATTGCCTTTGGCACATGATTTACCGCGCTATCAAGTCTTCACTCCTCCTAGTGATGACGCTGATATTCCTCCATCCTTATATCCTACTAAGCTTCAAGGTTTAATACCGCATATTCAATATGTCGATGCAATTCCTTTCCCTACTCTTCGTGACACTCTACTCGACAATATGCGCATAGGTGCTCTTGACGAAGTTCAATTTTGCCAGGATATACTCAATGATGGATTCAGAGTCTGGGGTAGTGATCCGACACAGCCTTTAGCTTGGGAAATTTCTGATTCGTTTGCAAGAAAATGGGCTTGGCTTATTGACGACTCGATACTGGATATCGCGAAATTCTGGGCCAGTCAGAGGAAGCAGAGACAAGTCAATGACGATGTTAATGCAATGTTGCTGATGCAATTGTAAATTGGATGGCGGTATGATACCATCAGGTTTTTTTTCTTATCTGTACATTTACAAGTACTGTTGATACACTTGTATATTGATTGCACTCGTTGATTGCTTCAGTTGTCCGGGATTTGTGTTTTGATTGGAACGCGTGGGCTAATTTGTTCACATAATGGTTCATAATGGGTGGTCAGTGCTAATGGAGTTTTACGGAATTTGTTTTATTTTGAGTTGTGTAAAGGTTTGTTATATATGTGGGATAGGATGCTCTTTGTTTTTTGTTATGTATATGATATTTTAGGCGTTGTGAGTAATACTCCAATCATCTTTTTCGCTCTTATTTTCGCATTTATCTGATCAAACTTCATTGTTAGGCTGACCCTTAAATCCGTTGTGCGGCTGCTGCTGACACCTTACTAATTGTCTCACTTACCCTCACCCGTAACCTTAATTATGATTAATCTGAGCTTGAATATTTTATGCTTTGCACTAAAAGTTACCCCGACTCCGAAATGATGTGCCGTTTTGCCACTTGAAACTCCAAACAAGAATTTGCAGATATTATGACTCTAAACTTTAATTGCTTTTTCCAGCAAAAGAAAAAAAAGAAAACACGTTTCCTTCATTGTTGCATTAACGTGATTCATTGTTTATCAACAACTTTATCTAACAGAATCTTTACTTATAAAATAAAGTTCGGAAAATTTACTGTACTATGCAGTTAAAGATTCACTTACGGAAATTGTTCACATTCTGGCTGATTATTCACTTATAAAAAGTTTCAGACTCTTTTTTTCTCATAGTGATTAGAATAAATATAAGCTCTATTTTTAATCCAATTACAGTATTGATATACCATCGTAGAATACTTGTCTTCAGTTCATCGAAACTCATTTAACGCCTAACGCAAGGGTCTTCAGATCTTGTTGGAACTTTATGAGATTTCGCCGGACTGTAACTACTTAAATATTTATCTAACGGCTATTTCCCTAAGCCCTTTGAATAATGCCAGAAGCAAGAAACTATGAGTTGATGAGTTGAGTTTAACTAATGCCTACGCGAGGGGGCGGAACCTTCCTTCATACGCAAGAGTTGAGTTGAGTTGAGTTTATTTAACGTTCATATGCAAGAAACTATGAAAAAACTACGCCAAACTGCCAATCAATCAAATTTATTTAACGCCTACGCAAGGGGGCTCACCCCTTATACGGCGTTACGCCAAACTGCCATTTTCTCGTTGAGTCGACGCCTAAGAACGAGTGTAAATCGACCAAAAAAAGTCGGAAAACCATGTCGTAGCCAACAACGCTTGATAGTTCACTTTTTTCACATCTTTTATCTATTTATTTATCTGTCTTTCAATGGCAGATCCCTCTGCAACCCCAGGTGATCCTCCACTCACCGTGGGAGCTGAGGAGGACGCGGCGACTCGCAAAAGAGCCCGCATACCAGCCTCCCAGCCGCCCTCTGATGGCATACTTACGCGCAACCTCGCCAAGTCTTTCGGCAAAGATGCAAAACTGCGAGAAGACTACGAGGCAGTTGCCCTCCGCCTTATGGGCCGCCTTGATGAGGTGCTGTCGACGCTACATGCTGATGCATCGGCAAACCCGCTGGTCATGAACCTGATCAGCCTTACGACCCGCCATTTCTCTGATTTGACAACGGCAATCCTTGAGCAGACTTCAGCCTCGGCACAGAAACCCCGGCTCTTCCCGCAGGTTCCTGCACCATCTTTGCCCTCGACTTACGCAACTTTGGCAGGTAGACAACCCCCGCCAAAAGCATCTGTTCAGCCCGTTGTGCCCAATGATGGTTTCACTACTGTTTCCAGACGCCGTGCTCCAAAGGCCAAGCAA
>JAJLXV010000074.1:0-65951 GCA_030571435.1 Myxozyma mucilagina
CAGGATGGAGAGAATCGCTCTATGGATCCTTTCTTACCCCACCAATTGACAAGTTAAGAAAATAAGGACAAAGAACAAAAAGAAGAGCGAAGCGATATAAAAAACAAACAATATAGATAGCGTTCCCACGCACTAGTCACGTGCATTCCTACCTCAAGCAATATAGTACCAACCCCAAACACAGCCGTTGAGTGATAAAGTACGTTATTCAGTAATTATGGGTAGAAAGCGGCGCACTCGCTTTACTGGGGCGGTTGCTTTACATGTACGTTAATTGATATCAGAGAAAAAATTAGTTTTCAATGATGCACAGCAAGAATTTTAAATAAGTTCAAAAAGTACAATAAGTAACATATTACTATAAATACTCCGGATCATGAAGTAGCAGGGGGGTATTTATTATCGAGCAAAGCAGTTCAAATTGCCATGCATACAACCTTGACGATCATCAAAAAATCATTGCATTGAAAAATCGCAAATTAGTCTGTAAAGTAAAACAAACCCCGGGCAACACAACGCAAAGGGCTTGCAGAAGTATACAGTTCATACGGTTCAATAAACAGAGCGGGTGCTGAGAAGTGTGAGTTTAGCAGGTTGAGAAAGCACGGCGACATACAAATGCAGACAACACTTCGTGTTGTATCAACTAGGACTCCTTCATAGAATCCTAAAAACACGCATATATCACCAACGACTTACTCCACTCTTGCGACTGTTTACCAATCATATGGATAAACAGCCTAACTTGCAATTTCACTAACAACTAACCAACAATTTGACGGATTTTTGTCAATGACGGGCGCGGTAAGTAAATTGCCGTGATGGAGTTCTTCTCTCTCGCGCTAGAAATGAAGAGAGAAAAAAAAAAGAAAGCGTTTATCTTGCAACCAATGAGGTCGCATTTGTGCTTCTACACTGCGTATACCATAACATTGAAACTTTCAGTAGCAAAAAGGAATAACAAGAAAAACATGCTTGACGAACTTGTCAATCTGGAGGATGATAAAGACAGATCATATAGCTTTGGAATATAATGTCTAGAACCAAATTCAAAATTCAGAGATTGTCGGAGTGATGGTTTCAAGAGTAGAATGTGATTTTGTAACTAGCAGCTTTTTTATTTTTGAATTATGGCGTAATTGATGCTAGAGAGAAAAAAAAAACAGTTCTCAATGATGCTTAGCAAAAAGAATTTCATCGACCAAAGCAGTTCAAACTGAATTGCCATACAACCTTGATGATCATTAAGAATCATCGGCATTATTGAAAAGGCAAAGATTAGATTATAAAGTAAAACAAACTTCGTGCAATACAAAAATTACGTATCGTAAAAAGCTCGCATAAGCGTGCGATTCAAAAAATTAATTGGTACCGAAAAATGTGAGTTTTGCCAGATTAATAAAGCACGGCGTTATACAAACGCAGACAAGCACTTAAGAATGAACCACCTAGCACTTCATAGAATCCTAAAATCACGCATATATCACCAATGACTTAATCCACTCTTGCGACAGTTTACCAACCATATGGATAAACAACTTACCTTCCAAGTTCACTTACAACTAACGAACCAGCAAAGGATGGGTTAACTGGTTTTGGTCGATGATGACGGCGCGGTTAGTAAAAATTGCCATGATGAAGGTTCGCGCTGGAGATAAAGAAAATGAAAAAAAAAAAAAAAAAGAGAGAGAAAAAGTGGGTATGGTCTTATATTACGATGATTATTGTACATTTATTCCAAGTAATAACTTTTTTCATCGAAAGAGTTAACTTGTAACAAGTAGAATCAACTACCATTCCCCACCGCCAAATACAATCCCACAAAATAACCCAGCACCAATACAATCCTACATTCAATCCCTTATAACACTACAATGCCCATAAACGTCGTCACAATAGCTGATCGATAGTGTGTAAAAGCAGTTGGAAGTACTAACGCCAATGAAGAGCAAGGTCGTTTACACTCATCCACCAGGATTCATCTCTCGCCAACGAATCCGGAATTCTCACCCCATGCCACGTCCCCTCCTTCCCCTCACCCTCACTCTCGGTCATCGTAGCAGAAGTAGACTCAACCTGCGCAATAACCGTTCTCAAAGTAGGATACATAATCTCAACTTGTCTCCACAACCGCGCTTTATACCCAAGTACATCATTTCCTAGCACGAATGAAACGCCTGGAAGACTAAAGATGTGGTCGATGAGGCCGATAGGTGCGTGGGGCATGTAATATAGCGTTTTTGCGCGGCGTGTTTCGAGGTCTTTTGTTAACGAAGAAGAAGAGGAGGGGGAAGGGGGATGGGATTCGTCGACGAGGTGGAGGGGTTCATCTGGATCGGAAGTGTTTATCGAAACACCAAGACGCTTAAACAATTCGATATCGAGATCTGAGAAATCAGGGTCGTGGATGGAAATTGAGCACGAAAGAGAAGTAGATAAAAGAAGAAGGATAGCGAGTTGAGAAAGAGAGTGGTCAGAGATTGAAGGACGACCGAGAGCGAGGCAACGAATGTGATTAACGGTTTTTTTTCTGCTTGTTATTTCAGATAATAACGAGATATAAAACGCATGCTTTTCAAAAAGAAGTCTTTTTTTCTCTAATTTGTCGAGAAAAAAGTCAACAGTCGGCGGTTGTTGAGCAACTTTGTATCGTTGCGACTGGGCATTTCGTCTGCGGTTTCGGCTTTTTTTAGTTTTAGAAGACTCGACGAGGGTGAATTCGTCACGGGATTCGTAGGATGCTTTGTCGAGGGCGAGGGAGTTGTCGAGAAGGTCTTTTGAGTGTGTTGCTTGGGATATGATGAGGGGCATTGTTGTGCCCTAGAGAGAAGAGAATGAGAGGGTTATTTGAGTTTACGGTATTGTTGAATGAAGTTGAAAGTTATATAGAGCTCAGTTTATAATGTAGTATAATAAATGAGATAAAGCAGATTAAACAATGAGAATATATACTGGTATATGTGATAGAGGTATATGTGAGAGTCTATGACAAGGAAGAGATACTACAAAACACCCTTTGTACTGGGCACTTCATTTGAGCCCGTCCGCGTAGTCGCCTGCTTTAGGGCCAACGCGAGGGCTTTAAACGCACTCTCTGCGCGATGATGGTCGTTCTTCCCACGAATACAATCAACATGAAGAGTAATCCCAGCGCCCTGGGCGAAACTGTTGAGAACATGCGGAATCATTTCAGTTGAAAGAGCCCCGAGTTTCTCGCGAACAAGACCGAGTTCGGCGACGCAGTAAGGCCGCGAGGAAAGGTCGACGACGGCGCGGGAGAGGGCGTCGTCGAGAGGGGCGTATGCGTAGCCGAAGCGCTTGACGCCGACGAGCGGGCCGAGGGCTTGTTTGAGCGCGAGGCCGAGGGCGATGGCGCAGTCTTCGGTGGTGTGGTGGTCGTCGACTGTCGACCGGTTAGCAGTTAGCTCAATTACGGTATAGCAGAGAGACGCACTGTGGAGGTCGCCGTCGCAGTGGAGGAAGAGACTCCAGCCGGCGTGTTTTGCGAGGGCGTGGAGCATGTGGTCGAAGAAGCCGACGCCGGTGTTTACGGAGATGGTCTGGGACGAGCTGGTTTGGGATGCGTGTGTTGCTGTTGCGTCGGCGGAGAACTGTTCGGCGGCCGGAAGAGGGCCGCCGTCGACGGACAAGCGCACGTGGATCTTTGTCTCGTTCGTGTTGCGCACGACGGTCGCGTGGCGGTCCATTGTGTCTATGCTGCTTACTTCGCGGTGCGCAGTGCGCGGTGCGTATTGCTGTTCGGGATGGCGATGGCGCGGCGCGGGGCGGTTATAGGGTTTGTAGGGTTGGCTGCTATAGTTTATAAATCTCTCTTCTCTCCTTCTCTTCTTCTCTACTGTTACATGTACTGTGATAGTATACACTTATACACTCAGACAAATGATGATACAACAATGCATAGTTCAGCTGAAGACACATGTTGAAACTCAGCCATCGTCTTTCGCTCCTATCTGATGTCTTACTCGTATAATACTTTATAGTACTCGTATAGTGTAATATATTTATATCATACTATAATGGTAGTAGTAGTAGTAGTAGTAGTAGTAGTCGCAGTCGTAGTAGTCGTAGAGAAGTCGCAGAAAACTCTCGAAGGACGTAGCACAACCCACGATCACAATTCGCGTGAGTCGGTGACTCGGTCACGAGCACTGACCCGGCGCCGCCGCAGCATAAAAATTTACGACGACGTATTTGACTACGCCGACTTGCTCTTTTTATTCAGCATCTTCACAAGAAGTAAACAGTAACGGAAACAGCATCAGAATGTCCGGCTCCGTCGGAATCGATCTCGGAAACGCGAGCACCGTCGTCGCCGTCGCGCGCAACCGCGGCATCGACGTCATCGTCAACGAGGTCTCCAACCGAAGCACTCCGTATGTTCTCGCTACTATCGTCAACTATACTCATACTGACTCTTACAGGTCGTTAGTAGCCTTCGGCAGCAAAAACAGATTCATCGGCGAGGCGGCCAAAACGCAGGAGATCACAAACATCAAAAACACGATCGGGTCGCTGAAGCGGCTTCTCGGCCGGTCGCTGAACGACCCGGAGGTCCAGCTCGAGCAGCGCTACATCGCGGGCGAGCTGGTTGACGCCGGCGATGGGTCTGTCGGCGTCAAGGTGAGGTACCTCGGCGAGGACCAGGTCTTTTCCGCGACGCAGCTCGTCGCGATGTACCTCGGCAAGATCAGGCGCATCACCGAGGCCGAGATCAAGACGCCTGTGTCGGACGTCGCGCTCGCGGTCCCCGGCTGGTACGCGGACTCGCAGCGCCGCGCCATCATCGACGCAGCGCACATCGCGGGCCTCAACCCCGTGCGCCTCGTGAACGAGTCCACCGCGGCGGCCATCTCCTACGGCGTCTTCCGCGCCTTCCCCGACGGCCCCGCGAAGAACGTCGTCTTCGTCGACATCGGCCACTCCTCCTACAACGTCTCCGTCGTCGCCTTCAAGCAGGGCGAGATGAAGGTCCTCGCCTCCGCCTACGACACCCACTTTGGCGGCCGCGACTTTGACTACGCGCTCACTGAGCACTTCGCCGCAGAGTTCAAGGAAAAGTACAACATCGACGTCCACAAAAACCCCAAAGGCTACTCCCGCGTGGCTACCCAGACCGAGCGTCTGAAGAAGATCCTCTCCGCAAACGCCTCCGCGCCGCTCAACATCGAGTCCGTCATGGACGACGTCGACGTCGCGGCCGTTCTCCAGCGCTCAGAGCTCGAGCAGCTCGTCAAGCCGCTCCTCGACAGACTCGTCCTTCCTCTCGAAAAGGCCATCGCAGAGTCTAAACTCGCCCTCGCAGACATAGACTCTGTCGAGCTCATCGGCGGCTGCACCCGCGTTCCTTCCATCAAGGACACCATCTCCAAGTTCTTTGGCAAGCCTCTCTCCTTCACCCTCAACCAGGACGAAGCCATCGCCCGTGGATGCGCCTTTGTCTGCGCATCGCACTCCCCCACCCTCCGTGTCCGTCCCTACAAATTCGACGACATCAACCAGTACTCTGTCACCTTCCAATGGCAACCCGTCGAAGACGAAGACCTCTCCGAACTCGAAGTCTTCCCCCACGGCAACACCATCCCCTCCACCAAAATCATCACCCTCTTCCGCGACTCGGATTTCGACATTGAAGCCCGCTACACAAACCCCTCTGACCTCCCTGGTCTGTCGCCCTGGATCGGCAAATGGACCATCAAAGGCGCCACAAAGACCGACAAAGGCGACGCTCCTGCCGTCAAAGTCCGTCTACGCACCGATCATTCTGGTTTGATCACCGTCGACTCTGCCTACACCGCCGTTGAAGAAACCGTCCAAGAGCCTATTCCTGATGAATCCGGTGAACCCGCCGACGAATCTAAACCCGTCAAGACCCGCTCTGTTAAAAAGTGGGTCAAACGCGACACCCTCTCCATCGTCCACGCCACAACCAGCCTCGACACGCCTCTTAAAAACGACTACATCGAACGCGAAGCACAAATGGTCGAAGACGATAAACACGTCGCCGACACCGAAGACCGTAAAAACGCCCTCGAAGAGTACATCTACGACATGCGAGGTAAAATCGACGACCGCTACGCCAACTTTGCCTCTGACGAGGAAAAATCTAAACTACACTCTATGCTCGACGCCGCTGAGGACTGGCTCTACGGCGATGGCGAGGACGCTACAAAGGCTCAATACATCGCTAAATACGACGAACTTAACGCACTCGGTGGTGTAATCAAAGGCCGATACATGCAAGTCGAAAACGAAAAGAAAGAAGCGGAGCAGAAAAAGAAAGAAGAAGCAGAGCGACTTAAACGAGAAGCTGAAGAACGCGCTGCTGAAGAAGCAAAGGAAGCTGCGGCTGCTGCTGCTTTTGCTGCTGCTCAGCAAAAGAAACGTGATGAGGCCGCTGCTGCTGCTGCTGCCGATGGCGATGAAGAGATGAAGGATGTTGATTAATCTTATAATCGTATAAATTGTGTTTAAATTTTTTGTTTGTTGTTAGATTTGCTAATATATTACATGATATATACATCCGTGCACTTTTTTTCTCTCTATGACATAATATCATTTTCTTTTCTTAATAGGGGCTGAAAGTGACTGCCTCATTTAGTAATTTCATTACATACAAATATCATACCTGTTCTGTTTATACCGTCTGTTCTGTCTATTCTCTCTTTCTGTCGCCAGCTATTCTGTATATTGTCTGTAAACCACTCGTTTTCGTACACATTAGGGAAAATGTGGACAGATCCATGGCGCGCACAAGACATCATCTACGCAAGTTTCATCCTGCTCATCCTCCTCATGGCTCTTCTCGAATGGGTACTATGGCTTCTCGCCTTCCTCTACTGTCTCTTCAAAGTGTACATCAAAGCCGAGAACCGATCAATTCGAATACTATCAATCCTCGTCGCTGTCGTGTTTACACTTCTTCGTCTGGCGTTTTTACCTGTTATGGCTGTTACGCTGCCGTTGCCGAGACAGGTTAGTGGGTATATCCCTACAGCCGTAGCAGGCGGGTTTCAAATATTTGCCTGTGTCGCGTTTTCAGTCTTACTTGGAATTCCCTGGCTTTTATGTATATACCATCTAAGTCGACATTCTCTCGGTTCAAAGCCTTTGGGGAAAGAAAATAGGTTTACGGCTGAGAATGCGCCAAAGGTTGTTGTTGTCATGCCTTGTTATCGCGAGATTCCTAAAGTTTTAATGACGGCGATTGACTCTGCTTGTGATGCGGAGTATCCAACTTCCTGTATCCATTTATTCGTCTCATTTGACGGGGCGGATGTAAATGGTCTTTACCTGTCAACGTTAACCTCCCTTGGTGTCGCGAGAATGAAAGAGTATCCGATCTCAATTGATCTTGTATACCGCGGTGTTAAAATCACTCTCTCGCGCTTCGTTCACGGCGGGAAACGACATTGTCAAAAGAAATCGTATCAACTAATCGACAAAGTATATTCTACCTACCTTGAATCGCACGATGATTTATTCATTTTATTCATCGACTCTGATATCATCCTCGATAAATACTGCCTACGCAACTTTATAACCTCAATGCACTCCCGCACGCCGTCGCAAGAACCAATGCTAGCAATGACAGGAATAATCACATGTACAGCTGAAAAACAATCTTTTCTACGTACTTTACAAGATATCGAGTATCTTCACGGCCAACTTTACGAACGAACAGTTGAATCTGCTTGTGGTTCTGTAACTTGTCTTCCGGGCGCTTTAACAATGCTTCGTTTTACGGCTTTTCGAAGTATGGCAAAGTACTACTTTTCAAAAGAGGCAGAACACGCGGAAGATCTTTTCGATTTCGGTAAAACCCATTTAGGCGAAGATAGATGGTTAACCCACCTATTCATGCTCGGTGCGCGAAAACGATTTCAAATCCAACTTTGCACCAACGCATTTTGCAAAACCGAAGCCGTACTCGATTTAAAAACTCTTCTCAAACAACGTCGAAGGTGGTTTTTAGGATTTATCACGAACGAAGTTTGTATGTTGACTGATATTCGCCTTTGGAAACGATATCCTTTACTCTGCGTCGTGCGAATGATGCAAAATACAATCCGCACTACAGCACTTCTTCTCTTCATAATGTTCCTCAGCGTCGTCACCGGCGCGCAAAAACTCTCACAATTACCATACGTCATGATTATAATAACTCTCGGATTAAATTGGGCATTAATGATTCTCGTGGGGATAAAACTACATCGCTTTAAAATGTTCTTATATCCGCTTATGTATATCGTTAATCCGGCGTTGAATTGGACGTATATGGTTTATGGGATTTTCACGGCCGGACAACGGACGTGGGGTGGGCCGAGAGCTGATGGTGATGAGGATAAAGAGGCGCAATTAGGCGATGAAGAAGTCGTTTATGATCCTGTTGATGTACTCTCAATCCAACAACAACAACAACAACAGCAGCAGCAGAAAGCGAGAAAAAGGTTAACGGTACAACCAAACGACTCCGTAGTTGGAAAATTCATCGCAACTACAACGATTGAAGAGCAATCAGCGCGATGGGCGGATGACGACGATATCGCGCTCATCGCAGACGGCGTACGGTATCCTGCTACTGCGTGGTCAGATTCTAGTTCATCGATAAACTCAATTATCCCCGTTCCGATTCCTGTTTCTGTGCATTCTCCTGTTTATCATCATACGGACGATGAGGTACAGTTAACGTACGTCGACGATAGTACGGTAACATTGCCAAGACCAGTCGCTACGCCGCCGCCCTCGCCTTTATCGATTCCTTCACGAAAGATAAACTGGCGCCACACAATTTCCACATATCCATACAGCAGCACACCACGGTCAACCTCGTTATACATTCCAAAGAACTCGAGAAATTCAAGACACATGATGTACGACCCACAAACTGAAAACGAGAAAAGAAAACGTCCGTTATCGAGATGGATCGTGTCGCAGAGAGAGTTTTTCGGTGTTGATGATGTTGATAATAGTGCTTTTGGAGAGGGACGGTCGTGGTTGTGATTTCATTCTTTCATTCATTCATTCATTCGTTTATTCGTTCGTTTCTTTTGTTCATTCATTTAGTTTTTTTTCGGGAATTTTTGCAGGGTATTTGTGTGATCTTTTATTTTTGTGTGTATTCTAGATTTTGATTGGTATGGTTAACAGTTAAAGGTAGAGACATTTAATTGGGTAGATTGTAATAAATATGCTTAGACTGGGGAAAAAATAAAATCATCGAAAATACAGATTTTTTTGGTATAATTATAAATACTCTTCAACAATTATTTGGAAAATATAGTTATAGTTACACAAATTTTGACTGAAAAGGCTAAAACTTTTCAGCATTAATTTTATTTTTTTTTTTAAATTTTTTGAAGATCATGAGAATTTAATAATAAATACAGATTTTTGACGTAGTAGTAGTATGCATTCATTAAAATGCCACAGGCAATCTAAATTTCAGAATTGCAAGCAAGATGATTTAAAAGAATTCTATTTAGTTGGTGAAAGGTAGGGAGAATTAGTCGGGTAGTCTGTCTATAATGATTTTGATTTGACTAAAAAAGAGGAAAGAAATGAAATTTTCGACAATATACATTTCTGAATATTTAATTATAGACTGGTATAGAACGTTGTACATTTTTAACTTGCAGAAGGATTAAAGCATTCTTATGGGTATATAAATGTCCTCCGACTAGTATTTCATTAATAAAACTAAACATTAGTTTTAACAAAAAAAGGCCAGTTAATAGCTTTAATCATGAGATTTTTTCCTTGTTTTTGAAGATCATGAGCATTTTATGATAATGTGCAACTTTTAATACAGTAGTATATATATTCAATAAAATGCCACAGGTAATCTTGACTATAAAATTCGAAGGCGCAATAATTGTTAAGACTTTATTCTTGCTGGAAAAAGGTAGAGAATTTGAATCGGGTAATTTCGGGATTTGACAAAGAAAAAGAGAGAATAAAAATCTGAACAATACAAGTTTTCGAATACATCTGCATGAAATGATAGTAATATCTTGTTTACACGCAACTTGCATAGATAGAAATAAAATAAAAAAGAAGAAAAGAAAAGGGTAATACTGTTTTTGGATATGGATGCTCTCCAAAAGAATTTAAATAATATGACTGAACACCAATTTTGTTTCGACAGAAAATGACCGGTTACTTTTCTTTAAAAAAAAGATCGTAAGTGTCTAAATAGATGTGTAGTTTCTTAATGCGGTAGTGTGTGTATGTAACAAAGCTCAATGGGTAGTTAATCTCAAATTCAGAATTTGCGAATCCGAAACTTGTATATATTCTGTTAACGACTCTCTGAGTTGAATGATATGAATGATATGAATGCAAGACCCTTTCTTTCGGACGTTTTGACATTTGGAAAAATGAAAAAATGACTTAGTTGTTGCTAGATCCTACTAGATAGTAGATTACTTTTACCACTAGAATCAAACCTTTGAGAAAAAGAGTCGTTCAATCGAGTACATTTGATCTATTACGCTGATTGAGCGATTTAGTTTTTCTGCCACTAAATTTAGTCAATTGACTGTTCAGAGGTTGAGATACTTTTCAGCTAAAATGTTTCCCCTTTGGAATTTCATACCTTTAGTAACAATAAAATCAGACTCATCTGTATTAGTAAATCAATTGATGATAAAATCTCAAACGCAGAAATTCTAATCTTGGAGGTGAAATGAAACGTAGCAGTATCTGCTGAAAGTGTCGTAATTGAAGTCAAATTATATCTAGGGAAAGTCAGCCGCCTATAACAATCAGACAGAACTCATTATGCCCCGAGACTTTAAAAGTAGATGACATGGAAAGCATATTTGAGTGAATTAATACAAGTATCAACAGGGAAATTTTGTGAGTAAATATTATCTTGCGTCAACAAAAGACTCAAAGCAAAAAAGTAAGTAAAAGGCCATCAACATAAATGGTACATAGCAGCAAAGTGGGTAGCCATTCTGAGTACGGCTTGGTTCATATACTAAAATTATTGAATCACGAGCCCTGTTTAATTGCACGATGAAACTACCTGACATAGTATGTTCAGAATCACAGTAAATCAGTAGCAGGATTCTTTCATTATAGTAGTTTTCAATGTACTTTCACGAATCTACTCTCTGCTTATTGTAACGCACAGATTCTCAAGGTTAGATTTTGAAACTAAGAATTTCAAACCGAAGCAACAATAAAGACAAACTCACTTTAGTGATGAGCCGTTAAAGATACAGAATATTAGTACTTGACAATGGCAGGGCTGCGCATAAATATGACGAATAGCTGGCTCAAAATTAGCCGAAACTGTTTCAAGACGATTGTTAAAAAGCTGTGGATCAATATGAGAAGCTGATATGTACACTTGTGAAATCAAATAAAAAAATAAAAATAGATAGCATTGTAAGGGCAAAGGAACAGAATCGTTCTTGGATGGAAAATAGTCATGCTCGTCCAAGGTCAAACTCACATACCGAAAGTGCCCGATATGAGTAAAGTTGAAACAACGAAAGGATCGGTCAATAACAAATGAAGCCTCATAAAAGACATGTGCTTTTAAAAAATGTGAATTATTCAGAGACAATAAGATATATACTGATGCATGTTCAACGTATAAGAGCTATATTCGCTTATTCGGCCGGGTAACTTTTGAACAAGCAGAGAACTGCGAAATTTCGCGACTATCCGACATAATTCGAACATATCTTGTGTTTGTATTTCTGGAACTATGCATTTAATGATTGTGAGACTATCTTGGAAGAAATTTAGCTAAATCATGACTTATCCGAGCTAGAAAGCATATGAAAAATATGCTAAGATTTTCTTCGTGACATACAGAGAAATTAATTCGCATCTATTGTAACAGACAGCGAAGTTGCAACTTAGCGACGAGAAAGACAGGAATTTTTGTTACTCCTTTTTTTTAGCAGTGGTAAATAGTATGAGTGTTGTATCCATTCTTCGTCTGTGGATATACCAACTGTACGATTGAGTCAACAGTTTTGCATAAATTATGCGTGTCGAATTATGTGGACTTGTCGCTATAGCATTTCGATATTCGTTTTCTTTGCAAGCTGTAGCTATAACAGTAATTTCCAAAGTTCATTTGCACAAACAACAGCGAGTTTGCTTGAGGATATCTTGCTTTGCTGCTATTCTCGTTGTACGCAGGTAGGCAATATCATCTAAACACCAATCTATGAAAGACTTCAACAAAAGTATGTGCTAACAACTCATTCGACATCAAACCAAGCAGTGCACCGAGATAGCTTTCTGCTTGAGGTGAGATAATAGAAGAAGTACAAGCAGAAATGCATGCGAAGAAAATTTAGTTGCGAACGTATCCTGGGATTCTCTCAACAGTTAACAAAAACGCCTTGATCTGCAAGCTTAATTAATAGATGAAAAATATATCGCTTGACTGTCATTTGCGTAATTAATTGGTCAAAATTTTTATAGTGGAGAGCCTATGTCACGCTTTAAAGAGCTAATCGACACAATTGATTCGTCCAGCTTGCCTGGTCTGATTCAAGAGATAAGAGTTTGCACTATAAATAAAATAATAAACTCCGTCATGAGAGTTTTTGCACTTTGCATGAAAAAACACACTATTATAACCACCTCAAATTCCGAAATCAAAGTCCGAAGTTTTTGCCTGTAAGCGACCAGAAAATGTTGTAGAACGCCAAGAACGGGTGACAGTCGGAGTTGAGCTTGAATGAGCGTTTGCCGTCGCCTAAACGGACCCAGTTAATAACTTAAAGCCTATACTGTGTACAGCAGCTTAAAATAGATTGAAAGTTACAAAGAACAGATGTAAATTGCATTAATCAATTTATTAGATTGTCTTCGTGCTATCATTGTTCCTTTGCCGGAACACGCTAAAATTTTGTGTCGTAAGACATAAAGCCGCATATTTCGCGGCTGTGGCATATAAACTTTTAGCGAAGGCTGTTTCGCAAAATTCTAAAAAAGTGTAAAAACTAGCCGAAGTTGACTGACGAGCAGAATGCCTTACACTTTAACTCATTGTGCAATAGTCAAAGACGTTATTTTCTGGAGAGCGACTGGGTTAACGAGTCTTAAAGTCAAGGATTTTGCTGTACCTGTTTGTGTTTCTCTGAATAGAGCAAAGGCCGGAATCGCTGCGATCGGGCACTAATTGGCATGCCAGTCTCGTTATGAACTTCTAGCTCTTCAAACTAGTTGAATAAAGGAAACGCTTCTTTCGTGAAAAATCTTCTGTTTTCTTGTTTGCTGAATTTACCAAAACTGTTTGATCTGTTAGGTATACTGTGCATTGTTCCGATCAGTTTCTTCTCTATCAAATCATGACGTCTACGTGAATTCAAAGACAATTATACGCAATTGATTCGAAGCTATTTTCTAACCGATTTAATTTGGCTTCCATCAGCAAAACCAAGCTTAACTCTGTCAGATATCAAATGTTGAGGCCTGTCCAATCGTATTGCAGTATTTATAGCACAACCTTGGATCTCGACAACGATTTTCGCAAATTACTGTTTCAGTCGACTTTGTCTACATAACTTTCAACAAATTTTAAGTGATTCAAGAATTTGTGTTTTCAGAAAGTATGCTATATCTATTCCCACATGTGTTTCATTACTTTTTTGCGAGTTGAGGACACTGGAAGCAAGAGCTCTGCAAAGATAAATAGGCAACATTCTGCTCATTCTGATGAATTAAATTGGTTCTTACAGTACTACTAACCTGAGTAGCGGCGAACAAATTTATCGATAGCATAGTACACTTGCTACCACATGAGTTCACCAACGCCGCCGCACAAAATATTGACAAAGAGGCATTACTGAAACTGATAGTCCACATAATTTTGCACGTGTATTTTCTTTGCTGCATCCAATTTCCATTTCTGAACGTTAAAATTTTAACGGATCAACAGAAGTCTAATTATCTTCATTAATGGATCTCTATCGCTTAGAAAATAACGCGAGTGGTTCCTTTCATCAGTCAATGATGTGGTACGTGGTACGTGGTCAGAGTTCAGTGAATCAGAATCACGGAGAGCCCAATAGGTGAAAAATTGCTTAGCTTATCTGCAGTACTACTAACATTTAAAAAAAATGATGACTTATATATTATACTGAAAATCTATTTTGTACAAACACCACTATACTAATAATTATAAATAAGCGAATATAAGCGAATGAGAGATGTCAAAAAAAGTCGACCGGCAACCTAAGATCGACTTGTTCCAATCAGAAGTAACAAACGCATATATCATCAATAAGTGGCAGGTTGAACATTTAGCAACAAAAAACAAAAACAACCGAGAAAGCAACAATGAAGACAAAAAGCAAATTAAATTAAACAACCAAACGCAACATTATCGAACCTGAAAAGAATGCCATTGTATACAGTACAGAAAACCGAATTGAGAGTAGTAAGGTGACTAACAGATCAAAGAAAAACATTGCGCCGAGATTTAATATGTACAAGAGAATGGAAAGAATAGAGAACGGAACAGCTCACTTTGAAGGTTGCTGCTGGAGATGACTTCTCCAATCGTCCTGAGGTTCGACATGCTTTGCGGGTTCGCTGCTCTCAAGCATTGACAGACCAGCAGAGCCAACGATGAGCAGAAGAGTGAATCCCTGCGCATACATACGGGCCTGGACGACCTTTTGGGACGTGGTCATGATCTTGTCACGAGATACAGCGTATCCCGCGGCACCAAGGGAGGCTAACCAGGCACCAAGGAAGGCCTTGAAACGGTTCTCGTTCAAATAGTTGATGGCTTTGTCAGTAACGGTGAGAGGAAGCTGGACCTTTGGCGCCGGGTCGATCTCGTTGTTGCTCTCATCGAGGAGGTTGTTGATCTTCAATGAGACATATCGTTCGTACTTGAGCGAGTAGACCTCGGTTGTGGTGACGAAACCCATCAAGAAGGCTCCCGCCATCATGAACGAACGAGCAGAGACGTTGCGTTTTGCCGCGGCAGGGTATCGCGTGACGAGATAGCGATTGAGGAGGACTCCGACGGAGCCAGTGGCAATGCCCACGGGGATAGCGCGCTTGAGGGTGTACGGCCACAGACCAGCACGTGCTTCTTCAATCTCTGATTTGGAAGGCATTTTATCTATTTGAATGTTTGTAATAGAAATCAACAGCGAAAAGCAGGTGCTGGCGATGGAGGAGGAATCAATGATTTTGGGAAGTTGCCGCTGAATAAATACTCGTCGCGCGGCCAAAATTTGGTATTGTCGGAGGCGCCGCACGAGGCATTTGCCACACTCGTAAGGCTCAGCCAATGACGCGCGCCGCAGCACCGCCGCAGTCGCCAGCCGGGAGGAATCGGGACGGGACTTGTTTTATTGATTACGAAGGCTTTGCGGCCTGCTTTACGCTGTGGCAAGTTTTTTATTGCATTGTGCAAAAAGACAATTAATTATGATGATGTTGGTTGATCTCATTTGATGAGTTTTATTTGCTAATTGCAATTATGGTCGTGTCTTCTTCTGCTTCACCAGCCACGCACGGCCTCGGTGGCTGATAACAGCTTTAACCGAATTTGCGCATTATTAGAAAAAACAGGTGATTTTTGTTGTCGTTGTTCTTTGTTTACATTTTTCCGTACAATCCGTACTATCTGCCTCTTTATCTTGCTGTTGTTTGTGAGTACAGTTATGATGATTGAAATTTGACTTGTCGCTATTGTTCTTTGTAAAGCGTGAGAATATTTGCAAATTGGAGCTGCTACAATCATTCTTAGCATGCAAATGTAGCTACGTCATAGCTTTGCAAGAAAACCTTAACCTTCAGGCCCTTAAATTCCCAATATTCGTTGTTCTCCCTAAATTTTTTCTTCATCCCTTTATCGTTCGGGTGCTTTATCGTTTACTTTATTGTATGAGTAATACAGTTTCCATTTCTTTTCTTTATGTGTAGTAGGTCCAAGAATAGCCCTAGTCGTAGTTAGCACACTTGTCAAATTCCACTTTGTGATCTTTTAATATCCTCAGTGAGCCGTTGTTTCGTGCTGAAATCAATTTGCATCTTCATGATCGGTCGTAATCCAAGTGCCCTTTCAGCGACTACGACTTCTTTCAAATCGTTTTCGCCGGGCCGGTATACTTCTACAATCTTTCTATCATAAATAACGAATATACATTACGTGCTATATGTACAAATCCCTGCCTTCGGTTGTCTTTTAGACAAGTGCCTGCCCCTTATTGATCGTGGTATCCAATCCACGAAGCCATGGCTTCAACTCGTCCTTTGACGCCAGTAGAATAACTCGTCCTTTACCGCCCATACGGCCAGTGCGACCCGCACGATGGATCAAATCAATCGATGAAAACGGAACATCGTACAAGATCACAGTTCGCACATCGGTCATATCTATTCCGCGGGAAAAGATATCTGTGGTCACGAGAATTCGCAATCCCTTAATCTCCCCAGATATCAAGTCAACCCCTCCAGCTTTCACAGACGGTGCACTCGATCGGAACTCCCGCATCATCTTAGATCTCTCGTCAAGTGTGTTGTCTCGCGTCAATCCGACTGCTGGAATTCTCAACTTTGTAAGATAATCGACCAGCTCACTCACGCTTTCACGGTGATTTAAAAATACAACTATTCTCTTCAATTTGCCAGAATTGCTCTCGTGTCTATCCAAGTTATACAATGTCTGGACCAGCGCTTTGCGCTTGTCGTCGTAAAACGGCTCCACTGACGTATCGACTGTCGAAAATCTGATTTGTCCGGGAATTTGATGAAGCTTTGGTGCAACAATTCTTGTCAATGCCGGGTATTCCCTTCTTAGTGTGTGATCAAACGACTTTGGAATCGTAGCAGAGCAAAACACAGTCATCTCCAAACGAGAAGGATTCTTTATGATCGACAGTGTCTTCTCCTGAAACGAACGATCCATTAAACTGTCTGCTTCATCCACAATGATTTTTCGACATTCTTGCAAAAGTGGTGCACCTTTATTGCGTTCGACACGGTCTATCAACTTCAATAATGGAACAGGGGTCGAAACCAAAATGTCAAGCTGTTTTCGTGCAATATTGTTCGCTGTCTCAAACGATGTCTCTTGAGATAATCCTGACGAGCTCAGTTTCACGTCGTGACTAAGGTCTTTGATAATCGATAGAACTTGCTTCACCAACTCAGGAGTAGGCACAATAATGACTGAACGAATGTAAGGTTTTCCATCAAGATTCCAAGTCGCTGGTGCTTTCTTAACTTCCTCTTCCTTCAACATAGACATCAATGGAATCAAATAAGCCAAAGTTTTTCCAGAACCAGTTTCTGCTGCAATCAAAAATGACTGTGAATTTGGTTTAAGCTTTGCTAAATTCTTTCGTAATTGTTTTCGTTTGTAATAATCTTCATCAGACTCCTCAATTTCAGCGACGTTATCCGGTAATTGTCCCAAGTTCGCTACTCGCACTGATGGCGGAGGTAGTCTCATCAACTTCTGAATAGCAAGTGACTGGATTGGTGTAGGTTTCTTCACTTCTACGTGAGACAGACATCGACTGTACACTGCATCTCTGACAACTGGCAAAATCCTGAGCGCTTCAAAGTTATCCAATCTCGCGACAGTGGCAACCAGTGGTATTCTAGTTTGAGCAGGAATTTTCTGTAGCACTGCGAAATTTGCAGCGTTCGGAGGACCAGAAATCACAGGAACTTCTATTTGTGTTTTCTTAAACTCTCTGACTCGAATTTTCTGCTGGATGAAATCATCCCTGGTAAATCTAGATTTTTGAGCCACAGAAGGCTCGATAACTCGTTTCGACAAAAGCATGCGAGCCGGTTTCTTCGGTGGTCCTTTGTAAGGTTTTCCTGTCTTTCTCATGTTTCGAGTAGCCCGTCTTGATTTCTGCTTGGGCTTTTCACGAGATTTATTGTGTTTTTTGGGATAGCGAACAGAATAGTCACGAAACTGTATTTGCACATGAATTGGCGCAAACACCGTAGAACGCTTCGGCATAGATTTTGCTCGAACGGTACTGACGCATCGAGACAAACAGCCAGCGCTTCTGATGAAGCCCATCATCTTTGATATCTTGCTGATATTTTAGTTTGTTTGAACTATTTTAGAGAAGTATTAAAATCTGAAGTGCCACAGAAAATTGATAGTTGGGACATTCAAATGAGCAACAAGACCTTACCCTGAAAACCAATGCAGTTTTGTCTGTGCATTTCGCATATCTATACAATAACAATATCTCTGGTTGAGTTGGCATTGAAGATATTCTTTTTCAATAGCGTTCAAGACAAAAAAAGAAGCAATGCCTCCCAAAAAACAATTGCAAAAGCAACCCTCGCTACAAGAACTTCTGTCGAGCTTATCATTACAAGTTGCCAACGAAGAGTATGAGTCTGTAGTTACTACGGCTAGTAAAGTACTTTCACAGAATCCATCAGACAAGAATGCACTCAAGGCAAAGATTACAGCTTTGATTAAAATTGACAAGTACAATGATGCGCTTGCTGAGTTGGAAAAAGCCGGTGTTCAGAGTAATGAATTTGTTCTTGAGAAAGGATACTGTCTGTATAGAATTGGGAAACTTGATGAAGCAAATCGAATTATTGAGAGTGCTTTGACTAGCGATGGAATCAATGAGACTACAATTAGAGGGTTGAAACATTTAAAAGCTCAAATCGTATGAATGTTATTCATTTACCTTCTGTGCATGCTGAATTGATACTGACTGCTCAAATCTAGGCTTATCGTCAAGATAGGTTTGCAGATGCTGAAGGAATTTACAAAAGTCTTTCCAATTCATACATGGTACGCTAAATTTATGTAGATCTTTTCTGATCAAGATCTAACGGTAAAAGATTGACGGGGAGGCTCATGACACACTTGTCAATTCTTTGGCGATTCAAACTCAACGACGATGGTGGAATGAAGCGGCGGGCGAAACTCAATCAATTTCACCTACCTCCCACGAGCAAGCATACAACCTAGCCACACTCAAAATCAGTGAGAAGAAATACGATGAGGCGTTGACTCTTTTAGGTCAAGCTAAGGGTGAGCATTCAACTAGAATTATGAGTATGCTGAGTTAGCAACTGATTTTTTTTCTTCAGAAATGGCGCAGGCTTTAGAAGGTCTATCAGAAAGCGAGCTTCAGGATGAATTAAACCCCATTTTAATTCAAGCCGCGTACATTCGTATACTACTGGGCGAAAAGAAAGAAGCATTAGAAATCTTGTCCGGTCTCGACTTAAGGTACATATCTTTTATTTGCCTATTTTGTAATTATGTCTAACTTTAGTAGTGGAAGCGAACCTCTTATCAAAGACCTCATTATCAACAATCTCTTGTCATTAGGCGATTCTGAGCTGTATAATCTTTCGAACCCCCACATTACACTTCGTCATTTAGACTCCGTTGTACAAACTCCATCCTCAAAATCTTCCTACATCAAGTTCCAACGCAAGATTATTTCCGCTAATCGTCTAAGTGTCGAATATTTAGCAGGCAAAGAAAAAGCTGTCAAGAATGGAATCAAGCGACATCTTGCCGAATTTCCTGAAGACGAAGGCATTCGTTTACTCACTTTCCAACCCTCGATTCTGGATCCATTTGCAAACGGTGGTAAATTTTCAAGCAAGAATGTTTTAGGAAGAGCATTAAAACGATTTGCAAAGGAAAAGACAAACGTTGCTTTAGCTGTTGCTATTATTCAAATTCTTATTGGAAAGAAGAAAATCGATCATGCTGCTGAAATTTTGGAATCTCTGTTCAAGAATGGGGTTCCCAGATACGCGGGTTTGGTTGCTATCGAGAAGGAGGTCTTCAGTTTACAGGGAAGACGGGTTCGTACATAAAGAAAACTGTAGAATTATCTTTTTTTGTATAATATTTAAATTTTGAAAAAAGGAAGAAAGAAAAACAGTGTATATAGCAAAACAAATCATAAAAGTTTGCGTTTTGCCTTTTTGCATTTATAGAAATCTACTGCATTAAAATTTATGCCTAAAAACCCATTTATTTGACCACAAACAAACTTTTGTACAGATTATTGCTTTTAAGTGAAGAGAGTATCTTCCTCGCGAAGATACTCACCAATATCTCCTTGTCTAAAGGCTACAACACCTGTAGGATCTAACCTTCTTGCATCTGCTGTTGATTTTGCTGTGACACCAAATCCCTATTGCCAGTCAGTTACCACTCCACAGCATTTACAGCAATGTGTTACATACCAACGGGATATCATTCATAGCGAAAACCACCACGCTGGTGTGTTCAGGAATATCGTCGCTCATTTTTCCGACGTGAGCCTTAAGAATATTGTTTCCGTACAAGTAGGACATTTCACCGTTTGGCTTAATCCATATCTTGAATCTGGCGTACTGTGCAAGAATATCGACGGCGGTAACGTGAAGTCTGAATTTTCCGGTCTTCGTGAATTTACCCAGACACACTCCAACGGACATCAGCTCTGATCTTCCGACTGATGTTGCGTATCGCATAACCTTTTCACTATATAGAACAATCAGTAAATAATTTCCGTATGTTTTCGTAGCTCTACTGAAAACTTTCTTACCTCATATAGTACACTCTGTCTTTCTGTAATCTGAATACATGAGGATCATCTGGTCGATCGATTAAATGTGTGATATTTCGTCCAATGAAATTCGCAAGCTTTTCAAAAACTGTTTTTGTCTCGTCTTCTGTTAATGGCCTCATTTTTATGGTTTATTTCTTAAAGCTGGACTTTGTCTACCCGTTAAATTTGATAGCAATTTATAATACCTTCAATATTTCGTTGGGAGGTTTGGAAATTTTCTTCGACTTGGTTTGACGTGCGGCTCATGCACAAAATTTTCTATCTACAACGAAAGTACAATCAACAATCAATCACTTGATTATTTTGATTTTCCAGATCCTGTTTTGAAATATCGGAAATAGCTGTGACCAGTTGATAGTTCTATTTGGGTTTGAAATTATAGAAACCAATGAGTCAGCAACAAAGCGGTCAAGACATTATTGACTCTGATAAAGTGAACACACAAATTGCGACCGACCAACTAGATACTACGAAAGCCGCTCCTTCCGCAATTAATGAGACCTCAATTGATTCAACAGTCCCTAGTACAGAAAATACTTCAAACAAGACTGATAGCAACGGCGGCAAGAAGAACACAGGAAGAGACAATGGAAGCAAAAAGCGTCATAGAAACGGGGAAGAGCCGAAGGTGGGAAGGTGAATTTTGCTCTTTGATGTGCAAGTTTAATAGATGAACTACTGTTGCTAACATTCTTGTTTTACCGATAAATAGCAAGGACAAAAGACAGAGACGCCCTCGAACAGATTGGACTCCACGACCAAAACAGGATGGAGTAGACGGAGAGAAAGAAGAGCGAAAACCGAAAAGAAAAGCAGCTTGCTTAGTTGGATACTGTGGAACTGGATACCATGGAATGCAATTGTGAGTACTGTGCATCATGCACGTTGAATTTTCAGCTTATATATAAACTCAGGAACCCGCCATTTAAGACCATCGAAGGCGATCTGTTTGAAGCATTGGCGAAAGCTGGTGCGGTATCTAAGGACAACTCTGACGACATGCGAAAGGTGAGAAATTCAAAAAAGGAATTGAATCATGCTAATGTTACAGGTTGGTTTCATGAGAGCAGCGCGTACTGACAAAGGTGTCCATGCTGCGGGTAATGTTATTTCAGCGAAACTCATTATCGAGGATCCTGATATAGTTGAGAAAATCAACTCACATCTGCCGGAACAGATCCGAGTTTGGGGAATTTCACGGGTAACCAAAGGTTTTGATTGCCGTAAACATTGCAGCTCAAGAATTTATGAATACTTGATTCCGACTTTCTCTTTTTTGCCCCCTAGACCTACGTCATTATTCGGCAAACGTATTAAAGAAATGGATGAAAAGTATCCTGGTGTCAAAAGACCCGATCCTGAAGGAGATCAGTTTTGGCAGACGGTTAAGGAGAAACTTGCAGAGGCTGGAATCGATACCACTGACCATGTGCTGGAAGATTATGCTCGTATGCTTCGTGATACCGCGAAACTTCCTAAAGAAAAAGGGGATGAACATGAACCTGCTCCAAGTGAAGAAGCACCGCTTGCTTTGACTGAAGAGCAACAAGAAATTTTTAATAAGATTCGTGCTATTGAAGACCGCGAAAGACGCGCTTTCCGAATTTCTCAAGAGAGATTAGAACTTATCCGAAAAGCTGTTAAGCTTTATGAGGGATCGCACAACTTCCATAATTTCACTCTGAAGAAGCAGTACTCTGACCCCAGTGCGAGAAGGTTCATGAAGAATTTGACCGTCAGCGAGCCCAAATTAATCGAAGGAACCGAATGGGTTTCCATTAAAATTCATGGTCAATCATTTATGTTGCACCAGATTCGGAAGATGATCTGTATGGCTGCTCAGATTATTCGAACAGGAACTCCAATTGAGCGCATTAGCGATGCATTTTACAAAGAAAAAGTCAACATCCCAAAAGCTCCTGCTCTTGGACTCCTACTTGAGAGGCCTGTCTACGAAGCAATCAATGAGCGATTGCAATCGTTTGGACATGGTGAACTCACTTTTGATCCGTATAACGACAAAATTGAGGAGTTCAAGCAAAAACATATCTACGACAAGCTTTATGCGGTTGAGATGAAAGAAAATACTTTCTACTCATTTTTCAACTTCATCGATTCTTTTGATGGTGGACACGCCATGAACTTCTTTACTGCCAAGGGCTACGAAGAATCAAATGAAGAATATATTGATGAAGAAGACAAAGAAGAGTTGGCAGGTGAAAACTTGGATCGAGAAGGATAAGATGGCAGTCGAATGTTGAGGAGCATTACGATTAGTAGAGTGAAGCGAAATAGATGGCAAATTTTTCGTAGATAAAGCTTTATATAGTAATATTTTCAAAAACTACCGGTCGTCGCATAAAACTTTAAATGCAATAAAACATGATTACTTTGATACAGTAATAGAAACGTTAAACCGAAAATGACAATTCTAAAGCAAATCCAAAATGCCCGTAATTACTTCAAGCAAGACTCCCATCCCACCAAAACAAAACCGTCCCTAGTTCATGTCCAGCCAGTCTCCTAATACCTTCACATTCTATGATGCACAGCTTTTAATCAGTCCGTGAAATGCTGGAGTCATCTATATATGTATCACTACTACTAGTGCTGACACTACTTGAAGCTCTTGGAGTCGCAGAGACTGTGCGCTCATCCATTTCTTCTTCGATGTATTCATTGGTAGAATTATCTATAACGGACTCGTTGGGGTGAACTTCCTCCCAAGATTGAGCACCGTAATATAAGTTGTGGAACCATTGTTTGCCTTCACCATAGATAATCCATTGGCAAAAGATAGTAAAATCGAATCCAACTGTTCCAGCAGAACCTAATAGATAAGGCAACTCTTCCCACAAAAAATCAGAGCGTTCTCCCCCAGGAGACGCATCCATTGTGGCAGCGCTCGTCAAAATTGAAAGCGTATAAAAGAGATTACCACAAAATGCGGCAACGAAAAGCAAGATAGATAATCCGCTTGTAGACTGGCGAACGAAATTTGTATAAATCTGTGGCATGCGAGATGTTAAGTACATCGTAGTGCAAGCCCAAGCAAATACGCGGCCAACAAATTCACGACTATTAAGTTTGAAGAACCTCCGCAAACCATTGAAACCTGCCATGATAGAAATAACGTTTTGGTCACTATCGGAACCTGATATTGTCGCTTGAGACCACATTCCAATGAAATCATTATTGTCGTATGGCGTAGGTGGTACGAGCATAGCGCTCGCTATTGCCACCATGGCTGAAAGTGAAAGCATTATATTAGGTTTTCTCCGATTAGAGCTCTTAACTGTCTGAGATGACCGAGTAGAGATTGAAGACCGGTCGGAGGAAAACGAAGATGCACGACTGTTCCCCTCACCAGGAGACAGCAATACGTAATACGTTTGAGATTTGATTTGCGTATAATAAACATATTGCCCGCATAGCACAACATCGATACTTAAGTAATAAGCTGCCAACAAGGTTTGAAACGGTAACTGATTAGTCAATAAACAGCCTATCAAGTTCGTTGCATCTCCTAGTAGCCAATTGAAAAGAAAAAGCCAACTTAATCCTTCAACTGAATGATTTCTGTAATTTTTGAAGACTTGGGGTAGTTGTGCCCATAACCATGCAAATAATGACATATATCCTAACGTCAAAATCAGCTCTTGTTTCTAGTATGAGGTTCTGTCACTGAAAAGAGAAACATACCAAATAAATATGATAACTCTCCCATAGTCCCATACATGCAAGCCCCTGATATTTTAGCGATCCAAGGAATAAGAGGAAGGCCGTTTTCGCTGTTGAGAGGACACCCGTGAATGTTGTCTTCCATGCTTATTTTTTCTGAATAACGAGTAGCAACGATCGGTCGAGCAAGCTCAGTGCTTAGCTTCCAAAAAACAGAGATAACTGGGTGTTGGTTGATAATGAAACTGCTCGACTGTCAATATTGAAAAGCACGGAAAAGCTTTCCTCAATTCTGGAAAATCAAATTCAATATGTTCAGATCTAGAATTTCAAATCCTAATACAGTAACTAGAACAATGAAAACTGCAGCTTTTCAAAATAAGTCATTGAAGCATGTCGCCACGCCTCTACGATTCGACGTTTTCTGAACTCAAAGTTTGGAGGCTTAGGGCTTAAACTATAGAGTTTGCCTACTGCCCTATCGCTTACTCGAGCTGAATCTGTTCATTCTCGCGAAAAATTGTGTAGTAAATAATAAAAATAATCACGAAGTTGAAGATAAAATGCAAAATTCGATTAATACATGGGGGTCTCTTGAAGTGGAGGTACTGTTTGAAAAAAGAAGCTGCATTTGTCAACGGCACAAAATTATATAATCTATTTTGTGTTTAATGAGCCCTAACAGAATGCTGAAGTGATTGATTTATTTTTGAATCTTCCTTGATCCAATTTCAAATGGTCGGTAATGTCTTTACTTTTTTAAAGGTCTACTTGTGGGAAAAAGGTTCTGATAAAGAATGAATTCTGTATAAAGTGTCTCGCTCTTAACGAATCCATGTATTGAAATTTCCTACCATTTCTTGTGCAAATGCTGTAGTTTAGATTACGTGTAGCGGGTTTTCAAATCTATATGATGCTATTTAAAAGAAATGACTAAGTGCAATTGTTCAGGCTTGTAAAGTTGAATTTCAGAGCCAGTAATTAAGCACAAGAGTTGGCTCAAGACGCGCAGAAATTCGAAAGAGAGTTCAACCGGCGGGTCGTCACCGATAAAACCTTTTGAAAACTCAAAGAAACAAGAGCAAGATAGAATTATTCTGGCTACATATATATGTCAGTAAGTCACTCTGATTTTAATCCTTTTGCAATGCTGGTTTGAAATAATGTTCTTTATTTCAAATCTACACTTCTCTAGCAATGCGTGGCTACTTTCATTGGCGATTCGTAAGAAAAACCAAGTGATGATTATTTGGTGTCTGTGACCAGTTTGATTTTGTTGAAATTCTCAGTCCAATGTCATCAAATTCATGATGAAACTGTTTAGCTGCGTTTACCAAACACACGCAGAACGATTGTTGCGAATTGAAGTCAATGATGCTCACAGCTCATACAGAAACTTCTATTATTCACCATCTCTACAAACAAAAATGAGAATCCAGCAAAGCTTACTTTTACCTTTTAAGAGTGATTTGGAAAGATTAGTTTAACTTTGAGTCACAGCTCAATTTGGAGTAAAGTGACTGCACAAGCACAAGGACCAGGTTTGAGCTGTCAACTAAGCCAGTCTTCCATCGGTTTGCTATCAGAAATCCGAACGGGATAGGCCTACATTTACGATGATAATATGCAACAAAAGTCCAAACTGCTGCATTAAAGTTAAATTTGCGAAGCAAGTGATTTGCAAGGAATGTAAATTTAGAACTAATCCTTGAGACTGTATTAGTTTCAAAAGTCGTCCAGTTTAGATTCTCCAACAATATGCTAGAGTATCTACTGACAACCGGAAAAATTTCATCTAGGTCTCAACCCAATACAACCTGAGGCATTATAGATACGCAGAATTTCTGCATCAATTTGGCCAATACTTTGACTACCGGTATTCCACTCTGAAATCAACGCTCACAGTTGAAACCTCTGAGATCATAATTTTCAGAATAAACTTTTCAAGCGGAGCATAAGCAGATGATGACATTTGATGCTTGCTAGTCTTCAGAAGAATGACTAATGGTCTCAAGTAGTGCAAGCACAAGCGCATGATTCATGCTTTTCGCAATTAAGATCGTGATTCATAGTAGTAACTTCGTTAATTATATTAGCCATCCATCTTAGGTAGTGGTCAATGAAACGTTATTACGAACGGGGCTCTCAAAGAAACACCTAATCGTATCTAAATCCTTTAAAAAGAGTTACTTAATAGAAACGAAGTTTGAAGATATAGCTTCTAGAGGATTTTTTTAATAAAACCTGCGTTTTCTGACTTGATAAATTTAAATGAGTACTTTGTTCCCAAGTGTTCATATAGAGATTAAAGACGCAATCTGTGTGTTCGATGAATATATAGTCATCTATATAGAGAAAATCGAAATAGATTCTGTCACCTGATTTGTCATGTTACTGAGCGCTTTTTTGACCAGAAAAAATTTGAACACAATGTGGTAAACACAATGTGCGAGAACGCATGCAGAACTATTGGAGACCAGCTTTTCAATGTCAGAACAAATGGCGTTTTAAGATTAACGGACTAAATTTGCGAAAAGTCACATTATCACTGTATACAGTTGCACTCCAAAAAAGAACAGGTATTCTCGTCAATTTACATTGTATAGCATATGCACGGCCCAGAGAAGCAGATAACGGTTTTGTCGGGCTGTGCATAAAAAGCAATCTGCACAAAATTACTGTTTTAAACAAGATCACTATTGACCAATGATAAAAGTAATCGCGAATTTACCGTATGAACTGCTCTTTAACGAGGTAGATGTTGATATAATGTTCAGAAGAAGAAAAAACGAAAGAGCAAGTATAGTGCTATAGTGTTACCCCACTTTGTGCGGCGCAGTGTTTGTTTCAAGCAATTTTTATTCTTTTTAATGTCTCCAATAGAATGGAATCCGTCAAGCAGCTAGAAACCAAGTTACACCAAACCAGAAAAAAGCGTTTGCCTGGCTACTTGAAAGCCTTGCTTAAAGATTTGACAGTCCCAGTGTAATTAACTTACTGTCAATGTAAACGAGCTACTTGCACGAGAATTAATTCGATCTGGTCACTATAAATCAGGGTCTTATCAGCTATTGGAATCGCGTGTTTGTTTTTGCTGTTTTTAGATACTTTTTTATTTTTGGTAGTTGCCTGGACTTGGCATCTAGACTAATTAATGGCTCGTTAAATATAAATTCGAAGATTGTATCGAAGTACAGCTGCGTTTTCAACTAAGTCGATCGAGTTTAGTCTAATCGATGAATGGAGTCGTATTCGGACCGGTATCGCTCATGGTGCGGCAGACTTCCGACTTATCGGCAAAATAATTACACAGGCTTCAACTTCAAATGATTTCTACGAGCATTTTTATTGTATACTAAAATGGCAATGACCAAGTTGTTATATTCGGCAGTAATTTAAGTAATTTAAGTGATATTTTTCGTATTCCAAGTGAAAGCATACCCATGACCACCAATATGTTAAAACTTATTATGAGATAGTGACTGATCAGTATTAAACAATATTATGCTCAGAAAAGACAACCTCGCTTAAGTAACGCACTTAATTAGTACAGTAAATAAACACCGATATTTGAGACTATTAAAACGGTATTTGAACAGGTAGAGGAGCAATCCTTTTTATTGCTATGGAAGCGAATGTACGTAATAATCCGAAGCTGATTTTTCGATAATGGTTTCGAGAGTTCTCGCTCCTATGAAAAGCGTAGTCTTGTTTTTCAGAATACGCTCTAAAAACAAAAGTCGAGAACCAAAGTCGTAGCTCAAAATGTGACTTCAGCAGTTTTAGAAAATATTGGCAACTTTGCGGGTTGCGTGGTCTTGGTTTCTGATCGCTGGACTGCCTACATTAGTAGATTATGTGCCTGCATTTCTTCACTTCAGAAGCTGCTTGTCGCACAATTTCCTTTCAGTCAAAACCCGTCGAGAATCAGTTAGTGTCCCCAAAGCATATTTGTTGAACATTTCAGGTCACTGAGCTATGATAAACAAGCATGGGTGATAGAATAAAAATCGCATTCAATAACAGTTATTAGTTGGGCATGAGACACTAAAGTCAAGCAATGGATGAACAGGCAGCAGTTTGATATGAGAAACTCGAGTTTCTTCCAAACCTGTGCGGCTTGATAGGAATGATTGACCTGGGCAGGCAAATTGCCCAGATAAAATCTTGAGAGCACAGAGATCGCGGAGAAAAGCGGTTGGCTTGGCGAAAAAGATAATGAGACAGCGCTAGGTTCCGGTGGGAATAGCAGACAATCGATCGGCCTGGCGTAGTAGTGTCTGTAGTTCGTCGGGCGGCTGACAGCGACTGACCCGGGGAAGTCTACTGTCATGTGCAAAAACTGTGGTGGTCACAAAAATCATAGCATTGCAGAGCCTCTCACTACATGCGAAGTGATCGGGACATGCACATGCATGTCTTATAATTGCTGCTCGGCGCGTCTTGTCGCGAGTAGATAGAGAGTAACGCGAAAAAGTTCGATGAAACAAACTAAATAAACTTCTCGTTTACCCCAACCGCAGAACTCAGTGAATTACTCAATGACGTCATGGATGTGCGACGCGGTTTCTCGGTGAGGCGGAAGACTGACCTAATGAAGGCTTGTTGACTGGTAGGAATTTACTATTTTTTGAACCCATGGATAGCGAGACAAAATGTTCTAACGAAAAATGAACCGGACGTGCGAATTTTGTATCGTTTGCGCGTAAGAGCGCTGCAGAGAGTTGACAGGCACAGAGCATCGAAAAAGTATTTTAGAGAGCAACTGATGCGCAAGTCAAAACACAACTTGCTGAACAGATTCCGAGGTGAAAGCGACTTTAATAGTCAAATCTAGTTTGAGTTACACCTATGTGATGAAGTACATAGGCAGATATTCAATTCCATCGAAGTACAGGGGAACATGCAAATTCCAGCAGCATGGGCCAGGGTTGACAAGAGCGGCGGCTACCAAAAATTAGTGCTTGTTTTGCTGCCCACCGTCGCCCAACGATCCGCACTTACCCATTCTTGATTTGCGTTTTCTTTTGACAGAATCAGTTGCGCGGAATGAAAATCACGAACCGGCGAGACGACTAACTACAAGCAGTAAAAACTCAGGTCAAGATTAATACAAAGTTGCTCTCATTTTTTATGCTGATAAGAAAATGTTTTTTGTAAAATACATCAACTTCAACGCTAATGTCCTGACAGGCCTACCGTTGAATACATGCGTTTTGCTCATATACCATAGCACACTTTTGCAGACACACAAGTGTATCTAAAACACTGCGTCGCCTGATGGCGCCGACGCGGAACGGGCTTGCATTGACGTCGTACTTGGAAGTGGCCATGCTGTTCGCCGTTTATGCAGTTTTTTCCGCGATTTGTCGACTACGCTGCCACCAGCGCGCGATAAGTGCTATCCTAGTGTCAGAGTCTCAAAACAGGGTTGTCTAATGGTTTCTAATAGTATAGCTTGCGCTCACGTTCTCGCAGTTTAAACACATTCTTTATCTTTTCGCTTTTTTACATGTGCACGCTTAACTTCACTATACTATATCAAACATGCTTGTCCTTGTGGAAGCGACTTGTCGCACGTTAAGTGATCTGCAGAACGTGTCGAATTTATATTAATGTCTGAGACCATCTCACAAAATTAAAATTATGGTCGCTTACGCTCAACTTTGATTACAACGATAGTACAGTGCAATGACGTTTAGTGTTCATAGATTGCTTCCGATTCTTTCTACTTTCTTGCAAGTTATTGACCGCTTTAGAATCAACGTTCCTTGAATTATTATTACAAGTAATTTTCAGCTAAGCTTGTGAGCACTAATAACTGGAGCTTTTGGGTATATCTATAGAAAGCTGCCGAGGTGTGTTCAACGCTGAGCAGGGACGTCCGTGAAATATGCGGCGCGGGGCTCTACCCTTAGGCTCGTAGCTAACCGAGTGGCAAACGGTATAACGCTGTGCTGGTGTTAATATAGGGCTACTCTAGCGAGTATATATATAAAGTGGCTTACTGTTCGTTCGGTAGGTTTTCACTATGAAATAAATTGATCTAAGCAGTAATACGGTGGCTTGTGTGAACTGTATAGTGCCAAAGAAATTTCAGTACTCGATTTTTTTGCCGCGGTGCGCCGCAAATGTCCATCTTGTTCGCAGAACTCTAAAGATAAACTCAAAAATTTCGTTTTGTTTCAGTTAGTTGGAAGTGCTGATTAGGGTTGGCATCTAGATGGCTGCTTAAGATAAAAAAAACTTGTTAAAGCTGTTTATATGAAAGTCCTCAGCATTTGTTTGAAATTGTGATGTCGCCGAATCTCTTTGTGATGTAAATACTAAAGACCGTCATAACCTAAAGATTTTTCTTATCTTTTTTCTAAATCTGTATTTAAGACTTTACAGAGTACGATTCAATAGTTTAACTCACATGACCTTTTCTGTATGACGGGCCTGTTAACGGTAAGCATTTTGATCTCTAATCCATGTCAGGATTCTTGAAGCATCCATACTTTCCTAAAGGTATTAAACGCAGAGTTGCTGTCAAATTATGCTGCAAATCCGTTGAAATCCCTAGTACAGTGACGTAGAAGAGCTCATCATTATTTTCTCCTACACCGTACAGGTTTTCACCAATTCATGACTCAACAATAAATCAGTTGGTTTTGCGTCAATGTTCGATAGAAGCAGCTCGGTTTTTTTCCTTGTGTATGCTATGCAAAAACTGAAAAAGCTAAGGACAATCAAACCGATAAATTCAGTAACAAGTCTGAAGAGATATCAGGTAAATCAAGTTCGAAAGTAGACGGCCGAGTGCGCTTCGATTTTATTGCTGCTGCCGCTGTCATCTTGCTGTGAGACCGCCGTCAGTTTGGCAACGGACCAATAGTCAGCCTTAAAACATAGTTTTTTCCTTGACCCCTTTGCAGTTAACATTTCTACATTTGAGACTTTTCTTTTTAATTTGTTGCAAAATTGCAAAACTAGCGCTTTAACGCCAGTACTCAGTCGTAAAATCGTGCACGAGCCACCATTGCACCGGCCAATAAGCATTCCTCGCTTCCACTAATTGCTTTTTCGTGCACGCCTCGTTTCTGCACCTTGCTGCTCCCCCTGTGCAATATACTGCTGATTATCAAAAAAATGAACTAAAAAGTACGCCTGTGTGAAACGGATCAGTAGAGAAAGGTTGGACTTGAGAAACTTTAAGCTGTGCCCAGCAAAAGTTTTTAAGCTGGAACTGTGTTCACTTTTTGTTGTTGAATTTGAATTGAAAATAGACTTGTCAGATTCGCGAAGTTGTAGTTACACGGCCATGCCCATACACTGTGAAATGGTCTGGACCGATAAAAGCTCAACGTGCTTTCTGGCGCTAAAGTTCCCCACCATTTATAAACCAAATTGTTTACACAACGTCGCAAACTTTGACGGCACAAGCATTCGACACTTGTGCTGATCAGCTGATTGCAGCTTCACATAATCGACATACTAACTAGATCGGAATGATGTTTGTCCCCTCCCTATACGATTCATGCGGGTTCACAAATCTGCGCCATTTCTATGTCTAGTTTTTTTCTGTAATAACTTATTGCAAAGTAGACAAAAATTAGGTTTGTGATGCACCCGTGTGATAAAAACTTGGAGAAATTATTCTTCTCGCTGTAACTAATCGACTAAACGTTAGTAGAAGTGGGCAATGTCTTCAGTTTCCCCCCGCTATTTTATGTCTCTTGCCCTTACCTCTATAAATGGAGCAGTCTAACGGTCTACTGATTCTTTGTTTTTACACCTGCAGAATTATTGTCTGTGCTCAAAGACATTCTGTGGTATAATTGACTTGGAGGATGCTAATTAGTGCTGAACGCCGCCGCAGTAAGTTCTTGTTCAATTGGGCAGAAGAAGTGCAGGACATTCTTTTGAAGCCTCTACTTAAAGATACTGCATTACTAAATTCTAAATCACTCAATTGTTACACCTTTCGAAAAACGAACTTAAAACTCCTAAAATATAATGACAATACCCAATGAAATAATTCCCATTTTAGCAATTAGCGTCTTTCCAAAATGAAAATGGCACATAATCTTCCCATCGAAAAAACATTAAATTTGAACAGTTGGTCAACCTTTTGATCATTTGCCCTTTCTTGCCAGTTCGCTTGACTACTTTCTTGAAGAAGTTCTGTATTTATTCCTCAAATCCTTCTTCGTATAGGTAATGAATGGAGTCATCCATATTCCCTATCTCACCATGGCTAGATTGTACTGTGACAGAAACAACTTGTTGTATCCTCTGTAAATCTGCTGTTTGAGGGTCATGATGCTGTTGCCCGTGCTCTTGACTTTGATTATGCGATGTTTCATTTACTCCTGAACCTGCAGTGAGTGTAGTTTGAGTTGTCGCACTCATGATTTGTTCCGACTCGTTATTCTGTAGAAGCTGATGCGGATTATATGCTAGATTGTTGGTATTTCCCGCATCAGCAATTTCTTGTGGTGCCGTATCTGTATACTTTACTGGTATTTCTCCATATATGGCCTTCGGTTGGTTCAGAGGTACATCGCCGGATATTTGTCCGATGGGGCTGGAGGAGCCATACTGAAAAGTCATTGACTGTACTTGTTGTGCAGACATTTGCGAGAAAGCTAATGGAGCGTATGAAAGATTTCTTGGTATAGACGATGTAGATAACGGCGGAGGGGGTGGGAGGTAAACAATGTGTGGGGCCGAAGTCGGTACTTGACCTTGCATTTGCGCTTGAGGAATTTGATGTAGTACATTAGTAGATAGTAGTGAGTTGCCAGGCGTTGGCAATGGCATAGATGATAAAGGAACTGAGACGTTTGAAGTTGAAGTAGACTGCCCTACTGAGGAATTGACCATTGGGTACGTTACAGCCGTCGGTACGCATGTTGAATAATACATCGGTAAGGTTGTAGATATATTTCCGGAGGTCAATGGAACATAGCTTGTAGGTTGAAAGGAATACTCAGACACAGACATGGGTTGCGGCAAAGATCTCGAATAGAGCTCCTCAGTTTCAGTATCCACAGATTTTCTTTTCCCGTGGGTGACCACATATCCAGTCTCATCGTAAATGATTTCCTCTTTCGTTAAAGTCTGGTCTTGGGGAAATGGTTCTTCTCCCAACATTGGAAGCTGCTGACTTTGCTGCTGCTGAGATACAAGAGGCAATGGTTGAGGCGTCAAGTCTTGATCAGTATGACTTTCCAAGCGATTTCGTGCAGAACCTGAAGCTCCTCGGCGATTACTGCGTACTCTTGCTTCTCTTCTGATTCGAACCTTTCCACCTTGACTTGCGATTTCTCTGGTTAATGCACTTGAAACATCTAATCCTGGAAACTTTTTTGGTGAAAATACTGTGAGAACATCGCTCACAGCTTCCTGACGCCAGACTGCACCAATTCCGTCACATAATTCAAAAAGCGAGAACACCAAACGATAAGTACCTTCCTGACGAACAGACAAATCATGAAATAAGAAGAACGCTCGTCCTGGAGGCGGATGCCTCATAAAAGACAAAGAGGTTATAGTGGTTCCAATTAGATTTGACGCCTGCGGAGGTTGTGTAGGTGTGTATGGGGAAGTAGATGTATATACTACGGGATGGGCCGCATGTAGAGTTGCCTGCAAGATAAAAGTGTTCTTGCAGCAACCAGTTCTAAAACAAGGTCAGTCAGTTTTTCAAAAGTAAAAAGCCTTTTCTTGCTATAAAAGCCAGGCTTGCTATAAAAGCCAGGTTCATCGTGAGAAGCGGGATTGACCCTGCAGGTGTTATCACGGACCAAATCAGCTGAAAAGACCATTATTATAAGGAGTACATACACATCTTTTCCATCACGAGAGACAATCAAGTTGACAATAGGAGGCGGATCTACAGGTCGGCGAGTATCTGAGCGAGAACCCCAACCAGAAGCACGAGCTTGCTGGGGATTCTGGACGACGCTGAGGTTGAAATCACAAGGTTGAGCGTCAACCGGGGGTACGAGGTCCATTGCGCGCAGGCGTCACGAAAACATCGATTCAAGAAACGAACAATGAAACTGAACACAAACCGCCAAAGAAGCAAAACAGCAAAAGGTCAAAAGCTTTTTATAAAAGAGAAGAAGGCTAAGATGAGAACGAGCTGGCGGGACGAGCAAAGTTGAAGCTATGGGATAGGACAAAGTGTAACTGTCCCGCCTCCAAAAACAGAGTTTCGTAAACTATCAATTCGACATAGTCCCTGTGCGGCAATGCTTAGTCGGGTCAGAAAGTCTGAGACAAAAGGTACTCGACTAGTCCCCTGAATCGGCTAGTCGCAGTTGGCGAGCGAACGACTGAGTCTGGCGAGATTTTCATGCTGCACAGACGCTGGCTGCAACCAACAACACAGAAGATTGTTTGATTGCTGTCTCAGTTCAAATGTATTTACGCGTGTAGAAATATTTGCTTCGTGAGAGAGTAAGCTTTTGATTGCGATAGAGCTAGAAATTGTGTCATTGGTCGGAGGGTCCGTCGGGTTATCGAAGAAAATGCTAGAGATACCTGTCAATTCGTCTTGCATTATGTCCTTTTCCGGCTAGAGCGGTTAATGGGGTTAGAATGTGTGCAAACTGCAGGCTTCATTTTCGGACTACGCACGATAAAACTTTACCCGATGAAATGTGTTGTTAAAAACTGACTTTGCCTTTGTCTTTATTGTTCTGAGAGTTATCTAGTTGTGGTAAGGTAAGTATTTTTTGCATGGGCAATGATGCTTTGTTTATTTTATTGCTTCTTGATTTAAAGTTGCAAATAATGCCTCCACTAGTCGTTACGTATTCTTAAACTTTTTTGAGTTTATATGGTCACAACTGGCCCACCCCGACTTTGTACTCCCAAAATATATCGAATCCGCATTTTTCTTCATTGTTTTTTCATTTGTTTAAGTGGCAGAATAGTTTTGCGTGCTTGTCAAAAATATTTTACCTTATAGAAGCCTATCTATTTGGCTCTGAAGTAATTGCAACGATAATCCCTACGTATTAGAAAACCGTTGTCGGTTACTTCAAAGGAAAGAAGATCAAACCTTAAATGAATCTTTTGAAAACTGAAGACGGGGGCTTTAACAAATTTGCTCTATTTGCTTTCTAGCTATAAGTATTTTATTTGAAAAATATTAAACTGTGTTTGTTATGTGTCGATACAATCCAAACCTAAGAATATTCGCTTATTCACCTTTATTTATGTGGTTGGGAAGCACTTCACCCTTCAACGTTTGACAAAATGATAATACAAAAATTCTCTAAATCTTCTTAAATCAGACCTAAACAGCTTCCAGTACATATACCACAACATTCCGTTTTTAAAGGAAACAGACTAGTGGTACAATGGGGTCGTGACGGACAATTTCATAAGCTATGGAAGCAAAGTTTGATACAGAAGTATTTGGTTTGCCGACTCTAGCGACGAATAGATCGATCATGTCGGATCACTGCGGGATTCTAGTTGCTTACTTATATAACAAAACCAGCTTTCAAAATTCAATAACTTGTATATTTGTGCAGACCTCCGTACTAACTGCAACTGCTACTTGAATTTCACCATTTCGTTTTTGAGAGAGTACAGGCTTTACATAGTACAGCCAGCACCGCTGCAAAGTTCACCACCTACACTATCAAGCTGAAAACTCCTAATGTTCCAACTATGTAGATAGATCCTTTAAATTGCAGCATCAAGTACAGCTGCAAGTTCAAACTTTATTATCGGACTTTGCCGGTGAGCTATATTTTTTTTAGCACAGACATCAAATCCCAGATAAATCTTGATAATTTTTGCACGCATAAAACATCGTGCACAAAAGGCTTTTGTGACCGCCCAGAAACTATTTCTAGATCATTGATGAAGTGTGCCATGACACTAAAGTCTAAAGTCCTTCTTCTTTCTGGTTTTAAACTTCACTAGACTTTAGCAGCCGCCAAACCATCTTCGAGAGGCCACAAATAAAATCACCATTTCATTCAAAGTAATTGATGTTTAGCAAGTTTTTGTGGATTTATTTGGCAAAAAATCAGATGCGGTTCTTCGACTTGCTGGTGGCAGCCAATCGAGCTGGAAGTAGCATGGCTGAAAATTTCCGTAGATCTGAGTTGCCCCACAAATTTGGTACGTAATGACACATGCAATCATTGGTTATGAACAGCTTCAAATAAGCCTACATGAATCTCATGTAAAGTGCCGCAAGCTGCTCTTGTTATTTTCGCTAGTTGATCTTGCTGCTTTATTAGCAAGTCTCCGTCCTTTTTACCAGTGAAATACAAACTCACTAAAATAGATTAACAGAAGGACACAAGAAATACTGTCTCGTAAGACAAAGCAAGAAACAAATCGCATAAGCCTCCGTTTTCCTTGATTTTGGTTTCGTTAATACCATGATCATTCGATATCGAAATGCTGACGACTGATAAAAAACTTAATCAACTCCAATAAAGCCAAGAAGCACTTTATAGTATAATCTGAAAAGCTGCGTCAGCTGTTGACGTTTCCTATTGCCACAGCTTCATGATTCAAAGTTCTCAGCATATCACTGTTCTGTTTTTCAGCTGTTTCCACGCAAGCGTTAAAATCTTGCAGTACCAAGTAGTTCTGTTACTTACTTCAGCATCAACTTTGAGATACAATCTTTTAATAATTAAGAATTTTTCTTCCAGTAAAAAAACTCTCGAGCGCAAACATAGTCCCAAAAAGAAAAATAATCCTAAACTTCGTAACCTTTTCTGGTCTATTTCTGGTCTAGATGACGTATATAATGTTTAAAGTTCAGGGGGTTTCTGAATCTGATACTCGACTAAGGTAGTTTTTCGGCCGTAAAATGAGCTGCAGAAAATTCTGGTTATTTCGTATGCATGTTTATCGGCCGATTTACAATTACATAGCAAGAATTTGCAATTACAAATTATAAAAATGTCTGAGATGATAAATGAGTGCCGCTCTATCCGTGATTTCAATGGGAAAGTGTTGGCATTGGAAGACGTCACCGAGATCTAAAGTCGCGAGTATAAATTGCATGATTTAGCCGCTCGAGATCTTATCACAATATTTTCACTAGTCCTTAATCAATTCCGTTTCCCAACGCATCAAATTGATCTAGCTGAAGATGACTCTCCAAAATAAATCGGTTGTGTTTGCTAAGGTTCCTGTAGGATGTCCATCGGAAGAGAATTTGCCGCTTGTGACTTCTGAGATCTCGTCCGAGGCACCTGAAGGTGGACTTCTTTTGCAGACTCTGTATGTTTCTCTTGATCCCTACCTTCGTGGTCGCATGCGTGAATCTACAGTCAAGACATACTCCGACGCTTTTGAGATGGATAAGCCATTGATAAACTTTGGAGTATCTCGAGTGCTTGATTCCAAAACTTCCAAATTTGTCAAGGACGATATCATTTATTCGCCTTTTGCCAGGACCGAGTTTTCTTTATACCAAAGAGTCAGTTCCGAAGAAGTCAAGTTGTTTGCCAAGATTGAAAACAAATACAACTTTCCTTTGACTTACTACATTGGTGTTCTGGGAATGCCTGGTTTGACTGCTTATCATTCTCTTGTTAATCTAGGAGGTCCCCTTAAGGCCGGTGAGACTATCTTGGTCTCGGCTGCCGCGGGTGCTGTTGGACAGATTGTTGGTCAAGTTGCTAAGTTGAATGGACTAAGAGTTGTTGGATCTGTTGGTTCTGATGAGAAAGTCAAATATTTAATCGAAGAGCTGGGCTTTGACGCAGCTTGGAATTATCATACAGAGTCGAATTACTCTGAAGCTATCGATAAATACATCCCTGAGGGTATTGACATATATTACGATAACGTCGGTGGTGAACTTTTGGATACTGTGTTCACCAAGATGAAAGCCAATGGACGTATCATCTCTTGCGGTGCTATCTCTCAATACAATCTTACGCCTGAAGAGAAGTATGGTTACAAAAACCTGTACGAGATCTTCCAGAAGAGGCTTACTATTAAGGGATTCATTATTCTTGATACCATTCTTGAGCACCCTGAAATTGTGAAGCAGGTGAATGATGATCTTTCGAAGCTCTTAAGTAAGGATAAGGATGGGTTCAAATTTAAAGAAGATGTCACAGATGGCATTGAGAACACTGTGAAAGCCTTCAAAGCTTTGTTGACGGGTGGTAACAACGGTAAAGTGATAGTCAAATTTTCGGACTGATTGAGAATATCGTGACCAATTGAGAATATTTTACGGAAATGAAAGGTTTATATTTAATAAAAAAATTAACGATTGCGAAAACAAGCAAGCTGTGTGGAGATTACAGTAAATAAACTTTCTTTAAGGTGATTTGTGACGTCATGCGTAGTATAGTAATCTTTAGTGGTGCCCAGATTCTGAATAACTCAGGGGTATGTACTGTAGTTTTTCGTCAATAGGTATTTTACTCAGTAACACTTGCGGAACAAATTAGCGAATTATTGCAGGTACATTTAGCCTAGGTCATGAGCCTTTCCTCTTTCTAATTATCTCTTTTACAACCAGTTTCTCTTTTAAAGTGGAATTCGCATTCAACGAACCGTTTTAGCAAATCGTAATTGGTTCTCTACAGCATTTAAAAATTTCTCAAAAGGAAACACGAGAAAATGTACCACCGGATTAGAATAAGGCTACAGATGAGAAATGTTGATTAGACTATCACGTTTTGAACTCAGCATTGTAGCGATTGGATGGCTACCTTGGTTTTAGGAGTTCGCTATAACGATTGCTTTAAGGCTGGGTTTCACTTTATGAATCACTAATACGTGACTATTCTAATAATGTTTGACTGTTGTCGAATGCCGCAGTGATTTTGAAGTTAAGACGAAGTACCTTTGAGTACGGCAATCGTTGAGTTTGATGTGTTGACTTGTGTAACATTGTCGGCCATGACATTTGAGGGGACATGTTGAGCAAAGTAGCACTGCTAGTGTCTTGTACCTCTTAGAACAATTTAAAACATTTCAACAGCTGAGTCGACAATTTGATTTGATTCATGATGGGCCAGATTTACTCCAGAGAGTCGATGTCTTTGCTAATCACGCTAATTTTGAGCTATTGATTCTTCATTGAAAGAACTAGCTATTCAGAGGAATTTGATTGATATACCAAAAAGTATTTGACTGAAATCTGTTGGTAAAAAACCCCTTATGGCACCGTGAGTATCACGAGTGTCGTGCCATGTTCACGCCGTTTCATGACGATGCATACTGAAATACAATCTAGTCTACTCTCTAACAAAAAGCTTCACACTAATTCTACAATTTGTTAAGGTACTTTAATAAAGTTTGAATCAGTCAAGTTTTGCGAGAAAAAATAATCTGACGATTGAAGAGACGGTGCTATGCAGCACACTAGAACTTTAGTTTTGTATCATTCATCTTATGTGGGCTAGTGTATAAGTTCAAAATGTCGGTTCATTACAAAAGTAATCAATCATGTTCTAGGTTTGAGCTATACAAATTTGCCAATGCGTCTGTCATAAGTTGCTAGTATGGCTGACCGTTTGTTTAGTGTGAAGCATGTGAGGCGCTATCAGTAACCTGTCACTATTAGCTACAAAACGTGCAGCCGAGTTGTAAAAGCAGAAAGAATTTCGGTTATTCCGAACAAGTTGTTCATTTCTCGAATGTTATCGCAAAAGGCTATTTTTCCATACGATAATGAAGCTATTTTCATTATTCGAAATTATTTTGGACGTAATCTATGTCTAATGTATTGGAAAAGATATGAGTTCTCAAAACGCGATAAACAAATGACATCGCTAGCGTGGTTTCGACTAGCAAATGGTTTCGATCAAACTTTATATAATTACTAGAACAGTTAACCGCAACATTTACTTGTATTAGCGACCATCAGCAAAAGTTAATAATTGTATTTCAATCACAAAAATAAGATGATAAACAGGGCACGCCTTTGATAAATGAAACACGTTTATTACTATTTGGCCAATTGCGTGCTGACTAAGATCAAAAGCATAAGTGAGACAAGTTGAACATAATATCACTTGTCCGTATCATGCATACACTAAGTATTCAGAATCTCATTATGTAACAAATGTGAATGCATATAAATTTCGGAGATTTTTTCTTGTCGATGAAGGGCTCAAAAGGACACGAGTGTGCGCACGCATCTATTCGCTTTGATGGTTTTGTGCATCGACGCCGCTTACGAGGTACGCACAGATGCTGTCTTGCAGCTCATCGCGAGACAGTGTATTGGAACAATGCGGCTTTGCCGTGCAAGTTCTGAACTTCTAAGCAATAAGCAGTTAGTACAAAGTATAAATCACACAGAGCATTTGTGATCTTGGATTCACCGCGGCCTGGATATTGTGAGTTTGGAAGATAATGCCAATTTCTCGTCCGTTAATTGGATTTAAATTCAGAATCTATATTATTTTTTTATCAATTAATTTAAGATTGAAATCAAAACAACTTAAAATCTGTAGATTTTACCATAGTACTCAATTATTGCCGTTTAAGGAGTGATGAACCGAGTATCATCTGCATAGGGTTGCTGAATAGTGACTCGTAGTGTTCTTCCAAAAGCTAAGGACACGCTAGTCCAAACAAGGTATCTCGATTCAGGCACAGAACGACTGGGGGTAAGTAATTAGATCTGTACTTCGGTATACGTTAAAGGATACTATGAAGCTTTTCATAGATACCGGTCATTTTTTATCGGAGTTGCACTTTAACTGAAGAGGCTCTCAAGTTCTTGACACGAAAGGTAAGCAAGGAAAATTTGTATTTCCATTTAGCTCGTTCATAGCAAATGTCACTTTCTTGCCAGTAATAGATATTGGACCAAAATTTGGGGGCTCAAAGTACGTATAGCTTTTATAATTCTATAGCTATTGAGTCTAGTTACTGCAAGCTTAGTATAGATCGTATAATTTTTGATTGCATGTTATGGATTCAATAATCGTTCCACTTTCTCCATGTCGCGAAAACCAACAGTCTGTCAATCTTACTTGCCTACTAAGTCTTGCTAACAACATTAGTAGACTGAACCAACATTGTGCAGCTATTACTAGGTCTTGAGTGAAGATCGATAGGAGTCAGCGAGAATTACTGCATACCGAGGAAGCTGATGCATATTCAGAAAAGATTCAGGAAACACGAACCAGCTATTTCTTAAGGAATCCAGGACTCTTGCTCCAAACTTTCTCATGACTGTAAGTCACAACTCTTTGAAAAGTCTGTTTGATCGTTAATGTTTATTCATCTTTACCAGCTTCGCATTTGGATGGATAAACTAGTATATCCTCTAATGAAATGGAAGCTTATTGTACATTTGAAAAAGTAGCAACAGAGGAAGCTATATGATTGCACACAAAGATACGAGGTTTTATTAAACTTATCGTGTGTGCTTCTATTTGCAGACAAGCCATTGAGTCTGTAAGTACTCGATATTGCTTGTACCTTCTAAGTTCGGCTCTTTAAGAGAGATGGCGAATGGAGAAAAATGGTCGGCATTAAGCTATGGCAAATTAAATTTTTACAGGCAAATGTGTACTAGAAGCATTTTTATTTACAAAAATGAATGAACCATCTCGATAGTGCGCCGAAACACCAGTATAGAGACATGGCTGAGTACAAACAAATAGAAGTCGTGGTGAATGCAATCGCAAAATACTAAACAAGATCGAAATGGAATGACTGGCTACATTGCAATAACTAATACAAAGTACTTTCGTTAATCAGAGAAAGAAGATCAAAATCTGGACTATTTGGAGCACAGCATTGCGAAATTACACAAATTGGCGAAAAATACAATCCTTGTTGGCATGGAGAAGACAATAATGGTGAATATACCGTCTAATATACCGTCTCGCAAGAGGTTTCAAAATACCAAATAATGGTTCGGAGTCCAAAAGATGTGATCTGCAAATATCTATAGCTTGTACAAAGTTGTGATTAACTTTGATGCTTTATAGACCGCTTATGCCAGGAACTATGACTGCCAATGAATTAAACCAAGGTGGCTATGATTTGCCGTGAAGCTATAGGATCCAGAATTTTTGAGTTTTCTTCATTATGCAGCTTTCGTACTACGACAAGTGTGTATTGCCTCGGATCTCAGTGATATTGTGCATACCAAAAAACGAGTAATGGAGCTGGGTCACAACAAGTCAAGAATACGATAATTCTGCAACATTACGGAAGAAGGCAGCGTTCTATATCAGAAATGCACGGTTTTCAAGTTTATTATTACTTTGCAGCATCAAAATTCACAGCTTACATCTATCAATTTAGACTCCGCTCACCACTTACAGAAGTGTATGCATATTTTGAATCCAATACCTCAAGAAAGGATAAAAGACCAATATTTATTTGATAGAGACAGTCAGATAGGATTAAATTCAATATCTCGAATCTTATTTCGCAGGAAGTACCTAGCTATGTTCAACGTTAAAACCTTTTGTCTCTACACAGTAGGCTTCTAAAAATAGAAGAAAGGAAAAGAAGTTACAATAAGTGTGGGCCTCAGAATTTATAATTTGCAAAATCGTTTAGTGGGAAAGAAAAGCCTTTATTATGTGCACTAGATACCTCTTCAATGCATAACTCGTTTGAGCTAAAGGCGAATATACTGTAAAGAGAAATAACGCCTGCGATACCACCTGCTTCTTACGTTGTACTTTTGCATTTGAGTTGGTACCACACAGCCACGTGAAAAGATCAGTGTCGAGCCATGCGAGTACTGAAAACGTTCAAGAGAAGCTTATAGAGCTGATGTTATTCAAAACTTTGTTCGAAGTTGAGAGAAATATCGGAAAGTACAGCTTTTACACTTTCATATCTGTTTGGTTGAACGGGTCGAAGAAACCTGATGTGCTTTAAATATATTTGATGAGATACAGACGCAATATAAGATGAATTGAAATAATAAAGCATTCTAGAGAATCGTTTCACAGTTAGCAGGTATTGGTTCACATGAGCGCCAATTATCGAAATTTATTTAAAATCTGATTGAATAGCTTCATGTCAGTAGACAATTGCCGGCGATAAAACCTGACTTTTTCTAATCCGTGCGTTCTGTATTCGACTTGGTACGCAGCTACGTGGAAGGAAGATTAATCTCGAGTCGAGCCATGCGAGTAGTTTCCTGAAAATAAGAAGGCTGAAGAGAAATTTTGTCGAGCCAATTCTTTAAAACTTTGTTCGAAATTGAGAACAACGTTGGAAAGTAGAGCTTTATAGTTTCTGTTCGGTCTTTTGTTCGGTTAAAACGTATTATCTCGGTGAGGAAACTTGAGATGCTCTAAATATATTCGATGAACGACAAAAGCTGTGAAGGACGAATTGCAAAAGTCACTGCACTTTATACTGAATATATCTGATAATAAGAATCTTTCAACGAACAGAAAAGTCTTACTCTGGTATCTGTCCTAAGTGTATGCATTAAGCTTGAGGTATCCTCCTCTGACAAAGTATTACCCATGTAATAGAAACTCACAGAGGTGAATGAAAACCACGTGGAAATAAAAAGACACGACATTTCTAACCATGTGAAAAGAAGACTGAAGTTGTCACACTTATTAGAAACTTTGCTGAAAGAACCGAAAATGAAGTATAGATGTAGCTTCTTTGCCTATTTGATTTTCCAAGCTTTCAGTTGTAAAAATATGCAATCTTTTTTAGTTGAAAATGATGAACGATTTTGTAAGAACCAGTTTATTTCTGTTAAATGATGTGGAAGTCGACATCACAGTCCATGACCAAACAGTAGTATTTTTTCAAAACTCACCTTGCAATATGTAAGCTGGAGAAGTAATCTTGTGCGAAATTTGTGGTTCGAGAAAATTTCGTGAAGTGGCTTGTTCGTGTCACTAATGACTTTAGTGCATGACCTTAAAATTCGACGGCACGTGGTCCCGAAGAAACAAAGATGAATACAGATGACATCGTAGAGTTTTTCACAGTTGTCGCAGCACTCAATTGAACAATTGTATAATGTCAATGTGGTACGGTAGTATCCTCTGAAAGTCAGATTGGATAACTAGCGAAGGAGGTAGGAGAAGTATGACCACTCATTAAGCTATCTGCTCAATGGCAGAGTAGGGTTTGGATGTACCACATCGGTAAATCGGTATTGAACGTTATATCTCGCTTAAATGTAAGCATGAGGGGTGTGTGACACAAACAAAGGAGTATTTACGTAGAATCAATATCTAGTCAAATATAGAGAAGTAGCTATGGATCCAGCAATTTTAGAAAAGCTACCAGGTGCTAGTTCATCGTATAGTTTACCAAGTTCAAGATCAGCAGCATCATTTGGAACAGCAGTTGTAATCTACCAAGAAGATGCTGCCAAATATTTTCTCAAAACTGCCAGATCAGAGAGATTAATCAAAGGCGAATACACTGCGTTACAGCTGATTACGCAGGCTGTGCCTGGATTCTGTCCAGAGCCAGTTGTGATGGGCAAATGTGAGCAGGAAGATAAATATTTTTTAGTAACCTCGTTCTTAAAAGGATTGAGTTCGGGATCGGGAAAAGCGTATGAAAGGAAATTGGCAGAGAAGTTGGCAGAGTTGCACACAGTCGCGAAATCTGAGGTATACGGACGTGAGGATGGGATGGTGACGTGTTGCGGCCCCACTGAGCTTTCTAATAAACCGAGCAAAAGCTGGCTGGAGTTTTTCAAAAATGAGAGATTAAAAAATATTTTAGCACAAAATGAAAACGAGAACGGTAAAGATGAAGAGTTGAGTGCGTTGGGTGAGGTAATGCTTCGTGACGTTGTGCCTAGACTTTTAGGAAGGGTTCAGTCAACTCCCTCGCTTATTCACGGTGATCTGTGGCGCGGGAACGCCGGTGCGATTACTACTGAAGATGGGCAGATTAAAGCTGTAGTCTACGATAGCTGTGCATATTTCGCAGATTCCGAGTTTGAGCTGGGAATAATGAGAATGTTCGGCGGGTTTAGCGGAGGAGGGTTTTTTCAGAGGTATCACGAGTTAATTCCGGAGAAAGAGCCGAAGGAAGAGTATGACGATCGGATAAGACTCTATCGACTCTTTCATGAATTGAACCATTCTGTCATTTTTGGCGGTGGAGGTTACAAAGAACAGGCAAAGCAGAGTATGAAAGCGCTGATTAAAAAGTACGCGAACAAGTAGCAGTTTTTGGTGTGCGCGAGTTCCCGTTTCCGTCTCGATCGACACCCCCTGTTTCGCACGAGAAAAAAAAAAGCTTACAATCGCTAATAAGCTTACAGTCTATATTAAGACTACAGCCTTTTATAATCAGTTTACAAAGACTTAAACCAGATGGTGGAGATCGGGGTTTGGTTACGCTGATTTGTTATTGGCTAACTTCAAGCAGCTGACGGTCATCTGCCGAGTTGCCGGCTGACAACCTTTGATTTTAGGGTTGATCTTTAACTGACTTTTGTGCTTCACTGCTTTTTGCTCAACACGTAAATATAGTACGTATAATATATACACATATACAGAGGAATACAAAACTACCAATTGACTCCACAATATTCTTTAAAACATAAAGACGCGTAGTGGCAGAATACTAAGCTGGTACGGTATTCCGCACGACTGGCGCGTGAACACGAGAAACGTAAGGTTAGTGGCGCCGCATGTTCCGAGGCTGATAAACGGTCAGCGGGCGTCAGCAGCAAAATGCGAGCTCGAGCACGAAGCAGCGACCAGCAGCAGCAGAGCGTGGACTGACAATATAAAACCGAGCAGACGCCCAAGCAGCAGCAAAGGATGCTGGCAAAACTCACGAGTAACCTGCGACAGGCATGGACAAAGACTGTGCAGGAGTTGCACGAGTATGAGGCGAAGCAGAAGCAGTTACAGCAGCAACAGCAGCAGCAGCATTTAGTGGAGAAGAAACAAAATAATATATTGGACGAGCACAGTTACGATATCGACACATCGAAGCAGGCAAACCAGGGCTCTGTTTCTGTTTCTTCTGTCAAAGCAACCAAAAAGCGCACCTGGCCAAAGAATATGGACCACAGCGGTGCTGCGATCGTGCAGCTTGCGGCTGCAGAGAGCCAGTCCAACGACGGACGAAAGCGCAGACGAGTGGCTTCCAATGAACACAACTCAAATACCTCGCTGTTCTCTTTACTCAACCCGCCGTGCATGGAAAGTGAGCATTTGAACGGTTCTTCTACGGCGGAGAGCTGTTGGACGGCGGGCTTATTCGATGGCGCGTTAAAGCGTAAAGTCGCAAGACTCGAGCATGAGTTGAAACTTGCACACGAGAAAGAAGAGCGGTATCTGCACGAAATAGCCGAATCCCGTGAGATGATTGGCCGTCTACGCGAGATGCTCTGCGAGCAAGACGACTACATTCGCGCGATGGAGTTTGCAAAGTCGTTCAGAGAGCACTCGATCGCAGCCAAACTGGTCTCTCCGAAGCAGGAGAAGAAGGCCAACCTGGATATTTGCGCCATCACCGACGCAATCATAGCGGAGCGCAACAGAAAGGGAGCCGTCGAGGAAGGTTTTTTGACGAACTCCGAGCCTAAATCCGAAGTCGGAAGCGGCCAAAATCCGATGCTTTCTGTTGGGACGCGTTCCCGATCGCGCAGCAGCAGCGATAAGACGCATGCAAAGAGCTCGGATGATTAGCTGTGTTGGTCCTACGCGACCCCTGGACTCTTTCTGGATGAGAGATGCGCTTGATTAGCAAGAATTGCTGATTTTTATGACGTTTATCTATTTCATTTTATTTAATTCACTCTAATAAGTGCACTGTTGATGTGACATGTATGCATATGGCGTTGTGAGGAACTGCTTTTTCGTTGGGACTGTGTACAACTACATCGGGATAGGAAGGTATTGGCATAATCTGGCATTTGGTTTATTTTTTTTATTTTTTTTATTTTTTAATATACATGAATTATACAACACTATCAATACATTAGCACTTGAGTCAATTTTGTTTCTATTGTTCGTGTCTGATTCAGTGCCACTGCCTGCTCGCTCCACCACCAGCCTCGTCAGCAAAGTTATCCGGTTAGTGCGGCTCGACCTGATTTCCCAAGCTAGCCGAGGTTTGAGGTTGAGCGATCCCATTAAAGTTCCGGGCGTACGACGCGGATTCGGAGGTTACTTTTTTCCCGTCGCCCCTTCTGTTGGTTTTTTATCCTGTGGTTGAATACTTCTGGTCTGTTTAGCGAGTCCAATTGTGCGCTTTTTTCTCTTTTGTCACTGAATTTTGTGCGTGCGTGTGCCAGATCTGTATATATTTCAGTAAAGATGTGGGGATTCGCTGCGATTTTCACTGCCATTTCGGCTGTCTTTTGGCTTGTCAATTTGAAAAACGTTCCTTTCGCTTGGTATGTCCAATTGTGTTTCTAGCTATTCTTTATCTTATTTTTTTTGCTGACTTGTTTACAGGCACTATCGTTTCTACAAGTCGTTGGCGTACTCAATGTACTTCTACAAGCCGCGACCTGAAGTGGCTCACGATGTCTTCCGCAGCTTTGAATGGAAAAGCTTCTCGCCCGCAATGGAGTGCGACCTCAATGGACACAAGTCCAATTCCACGTACTTTAGTGATCTGGACTGCGCACGTACAGATCTGATGGTCGACGTCTTTCGAAAGGCGCTGCTCGACATCAAGGAAGAGCACGGATCATGGATCTATTTACCCGTCGGTGCCGTCGTCACCATATTTAAACGAGAGATCAAACCATATACTCCTTACGTTCTCAAATCCCGCATCATTGCCTGGGACGACAAGTGGCTTTTTCTTCTTACTCGATTTGAGAATCCCAAAACTGGAAAGCTACATGCTCTCTCGCTGACAAAGTATGTCTTCAAGCTTGGACGTAAAACCGTCCCTGTTCCTGAAGTGGTCAAGCGCTGTGGAATTTGGAGCGAAGAGGTTGAAAAGAAAGCTCGCGAGGGTTTGAAAATTGCTAATGCTATTGTCGAATTAGACAGGTTGGAAGAATTTGACATGTGAGATACGAACTACGAATGATAGGCCAGAGAGAGGTTTCAATTGCTTAAAGTGCTGAGAAAGTTAGACATACAACGATGATATGACGTTAACGTGACTTGAAAATGTAATGTAATAATGGTAATTTATGATAGACTATTTGACAAATCAATTGCAATCGTGCACAAAATATAAAAGAGAGAAGAAACTGAGTGATTAATGATTGGGTCCCTTGGCTTATTTCATCTGCAATAACGTTTAGTGCGGCTCAGAAAGGTAAACGCGCCTACCCATACAATGTAATTAATCTACGCAACATGATTCTAACTCATGTTGTTTGCTGGTTTTTATTCTGATTCTTTGCATTTGTTTAAAAATGTCATCAAGATCAGTGTCAATTGCATATTACGACCCTTTCAAAGTCGCACCACACGTGATTCGCGATATTCAATCGCGTCTTCCGCTACGCAATCTTCACTGGAACTATCCCCCACGTCCATTGCGCACTATTCCAACACTATCTGTGAACCTTTATGAGGATACTCGTGGAGATGGACCGACTACTCAGCAACATCAAATACCAGGTTTGCTGGATACTCCTTACATGAAGATAATATTGGTAAAATGTGAAGACAACGATACTTATCGAGCTAGTGTACGCAAGATTATTCGCGAGTGGTTTACCACTAAAGTAGCTACACAGCGAGATTCTACTGAATGGATGATTTTCTTTTTTGATCAAAATGCAAACGGAAGTTCAAATTCAAGTAGCACATCGTTACGGTTCAAATCAACTGTGTTTGATAAAATCAGAGCAGATTTCAATACCAGTTCAAAAGAAGATCGTTGCGTGCAAGTGAAGATGGGTTTAGATCCCATTGAAGATCAAAAAATGTGGAGTGATGCTATGAATAACATACGTGATGGAATCCTCGATGCTTTTGGCAAAAGAGTCAAAATGTACGAAGACGAAGTTAAGAAAATGGAAGCGAAAAGATCTATACCTGGCTGGAACTTTGCAACGTTCTTTGTAATGAAGGTTGTTGACGTATGGCTTTTCTATTACTAGTTCAGGACTAATGGCAAATAGGAGGGACTTGCTCTGGCTTTTGAGCACGTCAGTTTATTGGAAGATGCTTTGATCCAGTACGACGAGTTGGACGCTACCTTTCTCCAATTATTAAAAGGTTTGTTTGATAAACGTATACTAAGGTACCATCTGACATTTATAGAAAACACAATCACTTTTTTTCAGAGTGTCGGTTTCACATCAGACTCAAACACAAAACTACTAGATCGAGAATCAGACTCCAAAGTGCGACATCAAATTCTGGAAAACAACATATCACTATTCGATTTCCGTTGCTACTTATTCTCCAGACAAGCTTCACTACTACTATTACTGACATCTACCTCATCATCGCCATCTATGGCCGCTCTTCGAATCTCGCAATTCTTGATTCGTACTCGGAACTTCGCTCTCGAGACTAGCAAAATGCTGGTATCAAACGGGAAAAACAAATATTTAGTAGCTAATTGGGTATACAGTATTATACAAGAAGTCATTGATGCAACCGAAGTTCAGCCTAGAGTTATTCAAGGTGGACGAACTCGAGACGTGGCTGAAGGTCGTGCCGAATTGTTATTACTTGCCAGATCAAGCGTTGAGCAGTTGGCGGCACGTAAAGGTTGGCGGATCAGTGACGGAAGTGACTTTGAAGATGTGGATTTAGATTCATCAGATAGAGAATCTGATCAAGAAGACAATCAGGACAAGCTTGAGAAAGACTTGAATTCAAAGCTTTGCGAAATTCTCAAAACAGAAGAGACCTTTATGCAGACTTACATGCAATTAACAGAATCTGCTCGCTCTTATTATGAATCTGCAGATAGAACCAGGTCTGTTGATAAACTAGGTGCCCAAATGGCAATGATTCAATATCGTCAAAAAAACTACGAGGCAGCTGTCACGCTTCTAGCGTCTTTACCGCAATTATACTTGCATCAAGGCTGGGAAGTTATTTCTACCAATTTATTTGTGATTTATGCTGATTGTCTATTTCATTTGGGCCGTAAAGATGTCTTTGTTAAGGTTGCATTGCAGATCATTGGTGGTAAAAAAGCTGTCGGACAAGATGTTACGCTTGAATTATGCGAAAGGATAATTGAACTTTGCAAAGATTTAGACCTTGAAACATCGTATCCTCTCTCAACGATGTTTGATACAGAGCTTTCAAGAAGAATTCTGGTTTCGGATGAACAAGATGACAGCTTTAGGGTAAATCTGAAAATTAGGAATCCTTTCAAGATCGATTGGCCTATAACTTCAATCTCAGCGCGACTAATTGAGCCTGGTGGAATGCGGCATACAGTTTTGTTTCGAGCGATAGGTGAAACTTTGTTAAAAGCTGAAAAAGTGACAAACGTACTTTTACACACGCCACACAGTGTCCCAGGATTATATGAGATCGATAATATTGAGTTCCAGATTGGCGGCTTAATTCTATCGAAGGACTATCAAACTGAACCAAAGCTTCCCAATCAAAGAATGAGGATGTATCAACAGCCAGGAAATATGGATATTAAACTCTCAACGGCCTCAAGTGTACGATTAGATTCACCGAGACGAGCGACAGTTGAAATCTACACTGGTTGGAATGAGCTTGCTAGCGCACGTGTTACCGTACGCAGTGCTGTAAGTAAAACTCGTGTGAAGCTTTCTGATGCAAAGGGCGAATTTGCGCAATGTGACAATGGGGAGAGAAAACCATTCGAGCTGCAGTATAATCCCGAAAATCCATCTACAGTTGAATTAGGAAAATTTGAACGTGGAGCCGTGATATATCTTACTATGCCGTACGCTATCGAAACTGAAATCAAAGAACTGACCTTACGAGTTGTTGTGGAGTTTAAAACTACACAGGATAAATATTACTCCGTTTCTCTTGTCCGGCATGTATCAGTCTTACTATCATTAGCGGTGAACGTGCAGGACATTTTTAAATCGCAAGCTTTATTTTCAAAATTTTCCATATCATGTGCGCGGCAAGTTGTCCCATTACGAATCTTATCAGGTCGTTTATCAGGATCAGAAGATTACATTGTGGAGGGTGGAGATGGTATTGACGGTGATTATGTTGCATTTCCCAAACAAGCTGTTACGTACGCATATAAAATTCAGCGAAGTTCAACATTTTTTGATCGCAGTGGTAAACCTCCCGGTCCTCTAATATTACGTGTCAAGTATCGGCGTTTAGAGGACGAAATGCGATATGCCGTTTCTGAGGTTATCAAAGCCAAGCTTGATGCTGTTGAGCAAGTTAAAAAATACAGAGTTTTAGTTACTCTCCATATGCTGGCGCTGATGAGCGTTGATCTTGTTTCGTATGGATTTCTGGATAAAATCGTGCTTGGCAAGTATTCGAAAGAGCGATGGGAAAATCTATTTATCTATGTCGCGGATCAAGATCAAGAAGTTTTGGAGAGATTAATTGAGGATATTCATGCGGTATGTCATGCTTTGCGTTGATTATTGATGTACTAATTTACTGTTATAGGATATACCGAGGAAATCAGACTCAGAATTAGATGCATTGACGAAAGAGTTGATAATTCCAGTGGAAATACCAACCGTTCAGATTTTATTTACTTTGGAAACACTCTACACTCCAACATCTTTAGATCCAAAAACTGCGGCGGAATCATCTCCAATGCAGTTTGTCTTCTCAGATAAAGTGTTTTATGTTGGTCAACCACTTCCAATAACAGTCCGTCTGTCTTCTTCAAGAAACTGGGCACCACGGACAGGGGATGATGCGTCATTTGTCACATCCATTGATTTTGCCTATGACGTCTCAGCAGACAGTGATGTTTGGTTAGTCTCCGGACGAAAACGTGGGCATTTTAAAGTTTCCGATAAGACTATTGAGATTCCATTGCTTATATTACCACTCAAACATGGAAATCTGTTATTACCTAAGATTGAAGTTAGACCGGCTGATAAGGCTCATGAGTCAATAACTGCTGATGTTGAGTACAAGAATAGTGCAGAATCAGTTTTGGTGTTGCCAGAGGTCTCAAATGTAAACCTGGCTGTCGTTTGATGAATATAATTGGCTTGACATTGAATGCATTGACTAATGAATACACAACATAATTTTTTTTTATTTTGGTTGAATATTGTATTTCACAGCTGAACGGTATTGATTGAGTGACACATAACTAAAACGCTGGAGTGGTTTGAAAGTAAAGTGCGTTTTGTCCCTAAACAATCAGACCTAACCTGAAATCCCTTTGCCGCTTGCTATGCGGCTTCTGTTAAGTTCACCTCATCTCGAAGCTCGCGTTTCCAGAAGCTTTAGAGAGAACCAAAAAATGGAAATATGGCAGCCCGTAAACGGCAAAGAATAACGGACGATTCCGAATTTTTAGATGAGCCTGATAATCCTGGTGAAATCTTACCGGAAAAAAGTAGACTCAGCAAGCAGAGAAAGAGACGGAATGGAATAGATGTAAACTCTTTACTCGCTGGATCTCGCGTCGCTAAATCTGAGGGGCTGAAAAGCAAAAGTACGGATACATCTAAAGAAATAGTCGGACAAAGCAGGTTTACGTCTACTAGTATAAGTAGCAAGTTGCTTGATGAGTTTGTTGAGTCAGAATTACGAAAGGAACGTACACTGTCGTCAGCCGAGGATTCTGCTATTGTTGCCAACGCGAGTTACATGTCAGACAGAGGACATTCCAACAAGACAAGTACGAGCTCAGACACAAAAACTGAAACATCAACTCAATTATCAGAATTCAACAATCCATATGCGTTGGCTGCACATGGGAAATTAGTTGAGGTTAATCTACCGTCAACATCACGGCCGCAAAAGCCTCGCAGAAATGAGAAAAAAGTCGACGAAATAGAAAAGCGATTGCAAGCAGTTTTATCGGAAAGCAGCAGTAAGTAATTGTTTTTTGTAAATGCTGGTTTTTTCCCCAATTTTTTAACCGTTTCATCATAGTTTCGGCATTCCATCTACGACCGGCTTTCCAACAAGATCGACGACGAACAATTGACGAGATCGAGCGAGAATTGGAACTTGAAGACGAACAGAAAAGGATTGCAGAAGGAGAAGGGAAAGCACGTATTCTGTCTATGAAGTTAGCGAAAGAAAGATGGGAACAGCAGAAACTTGCCACTGAAAGAAGGTAGCGAGAAATTACTGTGGTATCGTTCTTTCCTGTGGAATCAAACCGAAACCAGAGCATCAGGAATTTGCAGAATCATTATCGGACCAATGCAATCATAGATGATTTTCAGAGAGAGCTGTGGTCTACTAAATTACTTTCATTGCAGAGCAACGCGACTTATGTTGTGAATCCGATAGAGAGTCAAAACTCTACTGGGAAGGCTCCCTCCTCTTTTGAAGTCCATACGAACTAAATATGCAGAGAATTAGCAGGCTTAAAGAGGATTAGAAAAGGTACAAGTTTATCTTGATTTATCGGCAGCTCTGACGATCCAATCCCTTGAGATTTCTTAATCATTCGACTGAGGAGCCTTATCGATAAAATGGGCTTCCATGCAAATAGCAGACCTTTGATATTGCTACTCTAGATAATTTCTATGAATGGGATTACTCAACGACTACAAGATTAATTACTGTGAGCGTAATTTAATAAGAAGAGTACAAATCAAACTTGCGATTCAAAAGCGAGATCTGAACACACAAAGATGGTTTTCAGTACTAAAGAGAAACGGGTAATGACCACTTTGACTGGTACGTAAGTACTATTTATGTGCACTTTAATAGTGCAGCTATTGTATATCATATATGCTAGCCAAACGTAGATTAATCTTGATGTCTGCCAAAGATAACGGCTTCCGTAGTTCAGATGATTGAAGTTAAAATGAATTAAATAAAATTACCCTTGTGTCACATATTTGAATGAGCATCACGAAGAATACTTTTCAATGAATGATACAAACTCAAATCAGGTTTCGTCCTAGTGAGACCATGGGGAAAAAGCTTTTTCCGCAAACTCATGACACACGGACCCAGTGACCTGTAGTGGCTTGTAAAGCTCGAAGCGAGAGCAAATAGAGTACAACTAATCGCTTTAACTTTTTCAGCTATCACTTTTCCATTATCTGCAATAATCCATTTATCAAAATCCGGCGCTTTAATAAGTTGGCTCGGTCCATCATAATGAGTACAGATCCAGTAGAGTACCCAAAAAAAGGATTCGAGATCGTGCATAACTGAATAAGGCTCGCCTTTCAATTCACCTAAAGCCATAAACGCTCTTCTGCTCATTTCTTTTTTAGCGCCTATGAAGCCCCCTCGATCGTACTCAACAGCATGGTCGAGGTTAGCAAGGAAGGCTCGTTTCGACGGATCTTCTGCATCCTCATTTATCCTAAGATTGTCAATATAAATATCTCTGTGCAGGATACCAGCCTTCAATAACGACTCATGTGCATCAATGTAGCTTTCAAAGGCTGCAAGTAAAACCTTGGGAGAGCTAGCTTCATAAACTGGCTTTCCATAATCACGGATCACGAGCCGCTGATGAACTTGATTAGGCAGAATGTCGATGCATGGTAATTTTGAAGATCCTAAATGAGTTTGCAGAGTTGATAGTAGCATACTGTCATCTACCATATTGTATAAACTCAAAGACGAAGCATAATTGTCGTGCATTGCACCATATGCACTGAATGCAGTTACATCTGATGCCTGCAGCAGTTGTCTTGACTTGGGATATGAAGCGTTAGTAAAATCCAGCTTTTTTCTAACATTATTTTCAACATCATCATCTGTTCCATGGATGCGGATTGTTTCATGACAATAATACTGGGCAACATTTACCACACCCTTTTCTGCTGCTTTCTGCAAAAGTTTTCCTTCATGTTGGCAGTATGTATACTGCCATAGGTCTTTGATGAAAAAATGAGTACCTGGATGTTCTTGAAAATGAGCTTTCCAATATGTTCTTCCCTGCCCAACAATGTAAGGTGTGCGCTCTATAAGCTCATCGATAAGCTGTTGGTTCTGGCCATTCGTTTCTATCACAATGACTTTATCTCCATCCAATGAAACAACAGAAGGGTCAAAACCAATTTGCTCTTCATTCATATAGAGAAACCCAAGAATGGTTGTAACAAAGCGTAGTGCCCCATCTTTGCTATTGATATCAAAACAGTCAGATGCCAGCGCCCCAAGTCGATCAAATTCCCAGATTCTCATCAGTGATCCACATAGACTAAATCCCAACAGATATCGTCGCGTACTTTGAGCAGCTAGCACTTCATTGGCATATGTAATAAGATTCTGCCAATTGCATCCATCGTCAGAATGAAAGCCGCCATCTACCTCGCCAATAACAAGCAGCTGTGACCAACGATCATTCCAATCGTTATGAGTTGGCCTGTACATGACATTACTATCAGCAAAAGCAACGTCCATTTTCCGTGCTTTAAAGGCATCTTGCAGTGGTGTTTGAGGCTGCACCAGTAATTTTCGTTTGACTGGCAAAGTTGAAGTATGCTCGCTAGCAAATACATTAAGTTTTGAAACTAACTCTTTAAGCCAAGCCACCAGTTCTTCTTGCCTAAGGTTTTGTGACAAGCCAGTCCATTTCTCAGCGAAGAGCGGATCATTGCCTTCGGTGCATTCAACAAAGACTGTCTGTGACAAAGAATCAAGATTTTTTATACCTCCAAAAAAAGTTTGGTGAAAATTAACAACTCCGATATAAATACTTGCAAGATATCTCGCATACGTCTGATCAACTATAAGTCCTCGAGTCAGTTTAACTGGCCATCTATACTTCCAGGGTAGTTGTTCCGGTCTAAGGTGCCATGGCAATTGCGACTCCTTAACGGTATTATAAATCTGACTCCAGATCAGAATATCAGATGTATCGTCAGCAATAACTGTTGAAAGAATGGGCTTCATAAAGTTAGAGTCACAGTCATCTGAGTTTAGAGAACTGTTGAGGTTAGAAATATCTTCCTGAAGAGTTTCCCTGTTCTCATTTTCAGATTCTAATGAGGTTGCAGCACGACATTTTCCAAGCGCACACAGTAGCATAATTCCAAGCTCCTTCAATTCTACAGACTAGTTAGATTATCCAAATGTAAGGTTGACGTTCACACCTTTAGAGTCAAAGTGATCAAGTGCATCTGGTGAAGCGTTGACGGCTTTTTGCTTGCATAACTTCTTGAACTGATCATGGAAGGCATCGAGATGTTTCCCAATCGGATATGTAGCAATATCTTGTAATTGATGATCATACATTACAGATACCTATAGAAGTACGCCGTCTGTTCCATATAAAGGAAAGATAAATCGCTGCGGTACTTTCGCTTAATTTAAATGATTAAGCAGTGATGAGTAAACTTTGAAATTACACAAGCCTATTGTTCCAGTATTGAGCTGCCAGACTCTTTCTAAGCCACATTTGCTAATACTTAAAACTATAAAGAGCTGAACTGTATTAGATTAGATACCTGAAATGTACTTATATAAAGAAACTAATTCAAAATTAGATTATCTGACCTGGCACAGCTAAACGGTGGTTGTCACAAATTCCAAAGTTAGAGTTTGCTACAGATTGAAGCAGGTATTCCTTACTGTTTGAAGACGTTCATATTTCTTACAGTTTTCATCTTATAAGCAGTGACTGAAGTCAACTGAAAACTTTTAAATAGAGTCTTGAATTAAATTGTAGTATATCATGCAGTTTTTATCAAATTACAACTTTTTTAGTTTATTGAAGAGCAGTTTGTCACAGTCCCAGAGCAAAAGCACTTGATTTGAGATAGGGCGACGACTCTAGTTGTTATTTTGCACCATCTATGACTACATGTTAGTGATTTGTACTGCTTAAATTTTTAGATAGAACACTATAAAGAATTCTGCGCGTATTAAAAAAAAGGTTGGAGAATCTACACATCAATAGCTGTAAAGCAATACGAAACGCAGCTAGAAACACAACGGCACAAACTAAACCAAGAGCAATTATAAGAAGAAATAGATCTGTTTTTATGCAAATAATGTACTCATGTTTTGAACGATCTGGAGCGCGTATTGTCTAGCCAAGCAGACTTAAAAAACAAAGATCGCGAGTTGATCAGACACAAGGCAAAAGATAAACCAATGATGAGCCATTGATGAATTATTTGTGATTTTGAATCATACTTGAGTTCTATTGTCGACATCACGATCGCAAAAGCCTCGCAAGACTGGGAATGAAACCAAAAGAAATAGAAAGGCGCTTGCAAGCATAGTCGAATAGTAGCAGCACGTACATGTATGCAAATTTGATTTTTTAAAGTGCTGTCACTGTACTATAGATTTGGTACTCGAGTTACGGCCAACCTTGCAGCGAGTATGACGACTTATGTAAGGAACTGGAAACTTAGAGAAACACTTGTATACCCTCTTTGAAATCCACTTAAAAAAGCCGGAAACAGCAGAAATTTGCCGCGTAATAAAAGAAGAGGAAAGACAAAATGTATTGTGATAATCCCGGCTTTGTGATTTTCATGGATCCGAACCAGAATAGAAGCCTCAAAATTGACAGATATCAAGCTAATATATGCAACATTCAGGATTTTCGAATCTGGCTGTATCTTGCTCAATTTGTGTTGCGAAGTATAGAGGCAACCAGTTCAGAAAATCGTGTGATAAGGCTGACAAAAGACTTCATAATGTGCTAGAAGGCTTATCTTTTCTTCTGAGATACAGAAAGTTTATGCAGACCGAGTGAAGACAGTCTTCCAAAAAAATCTTCAAGATACAAGGGCTTCTCAACAAATAGAAGATAAGAATAACAAGTATCCAAACAGCTTTTACATTAGCAAATATCATAATATTCCCTTGTCGCTCAAATGACAATAAACAAGTGAATGACATGGTTTTCATTCGACCAACTAAAAAATGGTTGCACTTGTAACCACTCTAAATGCATTACAAGAGGAAGGTTGTATAGCCTCGAGTCTGGTGCTATGCGCATATGTCAGTAATGCCGGAACAGATTATGCTCCTACATAAATATAAGCTGAGCTTAATAGAAAGGCATAGCAATTATGAAAAACTGTAAATTTTACTACGTACAGTCTGTACGTAGTAGAATTGACATTTTGTACAGTGCTTCAACTGCATCTCTGCTATATGTGCTTTGGATCATAATAATTGGATATGATTTATCATTTGTTATTGTTCCATTAAAATCTGGTTGTGGCTTCCATCAAACTTGAAAACTTCTATGGATTATACAAGGCAAAAAGGGAATACGATTACGTCACAACTTTGCTTGAAATTCATGAAAAATATCCTTCATCGATTTGTACAAACTCAAATCATGTCTCGTCCTAATGTGACCATTGGGAAAAAGTTTTTCCCGCAAATCTTCGACACACGGACCCAGTGACCTATAGTGGCGTGTAAATTCCCAAGCGAAAGACTCGCTAGCAATCTGAGCTATGTAAGCTTTTGCCTTTACCAGCCTTCCATTATCTGCGGTAGTCCATTTATCAGAATCTTGCGCTTCAATAAGATTGCCTGGTCCATTATAGTGAGTACAAATCCAATAGAGTACCCAAAAAAAGGATTCAAGATCATGCATAAACGAATAAGGCTCGCCTTTCAACTCACCCAAAGCCATAAATGCTCTTCTGCTCATTTCCTTTTTAGCTCCTAAAAAACCTTCTTCTCGATGGTACTCAACAGCATGGTCAAGGTTAGATAGAAAGGCTCGTTTCGACGGATCTTCTGCATCCTCATTTATCCTAAGATTGTCAATATAAATATCTCTGTGCAGGATACCAGCCTTCAATAACGACTCATGTGCATCAATGTAGCTTTCAAAGGCTGCAAGTAAAACCTTGGGAGAGCTAGCTTCATAAACTGGCTTTCCATAATCACGGATCACGAGCCGCTGATGAACTTGATTAGGCAGAATGTCGATGCATGGTAATTTTGAAGATCCTAAATGAGATTGCAGAGTAAGTTTTAAATTTTTCCCATGTAGCTTTTCATAAAGTTTCAGTGAACCTGCATAATTAGGGTGCATTGCACCATATATACTAAATGCAGTCGCATCTGACGCCTGCAATAGCTGTTTTGAATAACGATACGAAGCGTTAGTGAAATCCAGCTTTTTTCTGATATTGTTTTCAACATCATCATCTGTTCCGTGAATACGAATCGTTTCATGATGATAATACTGAGCAACATTCACCGCACCCATTTCTGCTGCTTTCTGCAAAAGTATTCCTTCGTGTTGACATTTCGTATACTGCCATAGGTCTTTGATAAAAAAATGGGTGTGTGGATCTTCTTTGAGATGTGCTTTCCAATACGTCCTTCCCTGACCAGCAATACAGGTTGTACGTTCTATAAGCTCATCAATGACGAGCTGTTCCTTGTGACCATCTTTCTCTATCTCAATGTGTTGTTCACCATCCAATGTAACAACAGAAGGGTCAAAACCAAGTTGTTCTTCATTCATATGGAGAAACCCAAGAATGGTTGTTACAAACTGCAGCGCACCATCTTTGGTATTAATATCAAAATTGTCAGATGCCAGAGCCCCGAGTCGATCAAATTCCCATACTCGCATACTATAATCGAAAAGAGTGAAACCTAAAAGAAACCGTCGCGTACTTTGAGCAGCTAACACTTCATTTGCATATGTGATGAGACCCTGATTGCTTCTTTTATTCATTTCACCAATAACAAGAAGCTGTGACCAACGATCGCTCCAATTTTCATGGCAAGGGTTGAACATCACGTCATTATCAACAAAGGCAACGTCCATTATGCGTTCGTTAAATGCATCCTGCAGTGGTGTTTGAGGCTGCACTAGTAATTTTCGTTTGACTGGGAAGGTTGATGTAAGTTCACTGGCAAGTACGTTAAGTTTTGATACTAAATCTTTGAACCAAGCCACCAGTTCTTCTTGCTTTAACTTTTCTGAAAAACCGGTCCATTTCTCATTGAAAGGGGGATCATCGCCTTCAGTACATTTAGCAAAAACTGCCCGTGCTAAGGAATCAAGATCTTTGAGATCTCCAAAGAAAGTCTGATGAAAATCGGCAACTCCAACATAAAAACTCGCGAGATATTGCTCAAGAAACTGATCAGCCTTAAGACCCAGAGTCATTACAACTGGCCATTTTTGTACCCAGGGTAATTGATTTGGTTGGAGTCGCCAGGGTAACTGCGGTTTGGTTACAGTCCTATAAACCTGACTCCAGATATTGATATCACTTGTATTATCAGATAAAATAGTAGCAATAAGAGGTTTGAGAAGATTAAAATCGAAATCATCCGAATTCATAAGCCTCTTGATATTCAATATGTCTTTCTTGAGAGATTCCTTGTGATTATATTCAGAGCGGAGATAATTTGCAGCTTTACAAGTTTTGAGTGCATGAAGTAAAGCGTTTCCAAATTTTCTTAATTCTGTAGACTGGTAAGCTTAGCTAAAAGTGAGGGTACTGTTCAAACCTTTAATGTTTAGATTATCAAGCGCTGCTGATGAAGGAGAAATGGCTTTTTGTTTGCATAACTTATTGAAGTATTCAAGAAAGGCATCAAGACCATTCCCAATAGGGTCATCAGCAATGATTCGTATCTGGCTAGCGTTCATGGAAATAGCTATAGACGGTATAACTGTTATAAAAGAGAATCATCTGGTATTTCAAAAATCGAGAGATAAATTAACAATAGGTGATGACTCAAACTTTAAATTCACCAAACCCAACGTCGTACCAATACAAAAACAGTAACCACTTCTAGTTAACGCAAATTGATAAAGGAACCAGGATTTTCCGTGATGCTGAAAGCTGAAATAAAATAAAAAGTGCTTTAAGCCGCCCGAAAATAAATTTATTTTAGAGTGGTATCTATAGTTTGTAAAGCTCATTTGAAATGATTAAAGCATAACAGAACTCTAAATTAAAGATCACTGTGTTTTTGTTCTAATACTCGGTCGGTCTATTACAAACCCAGCTCGTGATTTTATATTATTTCTATAGAATTTATAAAAATTTTTAATTAGTCTTTGTGTTTTTTAGAAATTTAAGACTTTAGATTCGCTTTTTGCTTTCTCTTTAGTTATATCTTGCCGTTGACACCCACCCTAATGTAACTATGGTTTTTGCTATTTAACCCTAATGAATTGCTAATATAAGAAAAAGAAGAAATAGATTTGGACACCAATCAAATGAAAAATTAAAACTTACGTGTTTCGAAGTACACAAAAAAAAATGCTTAAAATCCAGTTTTGAAAACGCCTGTTATACAACTACAAATTAGAAGGACAAAATTGAATAATTCACATTTTATATTTTGTACAGAAATGTAAGGACGCCGAAAAAATCATTTGTGAGCTCAGGTATTTCCTGAAAAATAAATTGCATCACTGGAGGCGTGTATTCATATACTCGTGCTCAATTACCAGTAGAGATTAGTAAATTTCTGTTCCGATAGACAAACCCGACGCTTTGTGAGTAAGAGGACGAAATTAACTCCTAGCATTGACGAGTTCCGAGAGCGTCTTGCTCAAAAAAAAACCAAATTCTCAAAGCACAGCAAAACGTTTCACACTTTAAAATAAAGATCAAGATATTTTGAAAACGAGACAAGAAAAAGAGACTTTACGAAAGGAGAAAGAGCCATAAAAGCGGAAGAGAGCTAGCGTGGATGAGGACCATATATTCCGAGAAATAATAAATTGTTATTAATGGTTCAATATTTTCGCTTTTTCTTTACTCTTATGTTTTTGTTTTTGATTGATTGCTTTATGTTTGTAAGTGTCAAGAAGCAGTTCAAGGGAATTCTTCATCAATAAACTAAAAAATTAAAAAAATAAAAAAAAATTTAAAACATAAACCAAACCATATTAGAATGTTTTGCAAAAACCAGACTCGATTCTAAATTATTTATCATACGAGGCCGAAAAATCAGTCATTCCCTTATAGCCATTAAGAACAAAGGCTAGCACAGATCAAGCTAAATGCAGAAGTAGGTTTAGTCGTTTAATTTGTTTACAAGTACCTTTTCTTTCCTATTAAAAAGTAGAAAGACTAGCAGCAATTTAGCTCTTACACTTTTTGAGGTAGAGATAGAAATAATGGAGTAGCCTAGAGAAAGTTGTTTGTCAATGTGTTGAAAGATACTGAGAAAAGATAAATTTTATAATAAGATATCAATTACAAACTATAGTAGATATAAATATACAAAAAAACCAAACTTTTGTTTAAAAAGAAAGAAAACTACTCATCGTCATCGTCATCATCGTCATCATCAGTCTCTTCTTCCTCCGACTCTGCTTCTTCCAACCAAGTAAGGAACGGCTGAGCCGCTTTTCTAACTTTTTTACTAGTCTCCTTGTCGACGTATTTTTTACTAGCGCGGGAACCCCATTTAGTGACGACGTCTTCGGAGATGAGGTCGAGGGAGTAGTAAATATGTAGGATTTTAGGCACGGAAGGAAGGAGTTCGGGGTGCTTTATTCCGATGAGACGCTCAGTGCCGCCGAGAAGGGCCTTTTCGTGGTTTTCGCCGGTGATGAGTTTTTTAAGAAGAGGAGCGCGGGAAGGGATTTGGGCGACGATGTCGCTGTCGAAAAGGGTCTGAGCGAGGACTTGGAGGGTTCTGTGTTTGTTTTCGATGCCGAGGTCTTTGATTTTGCGGAAGACTTCGACGGAGGACGGTTTGGGGGACTGTTCGAGGATCCAGTTGCCGAGGACGGAGTAGGCGTTTGCCGGGTCGTCGAGGTCGTTGTCGAGGTCGTTGTCGTTGTCGTTGTCGGCGCCGTCGAGGGCGAGAGAGCGGACTTGGTTTTCGAGTTCGCGCTGGCGCTGGGCGACGGCTTCTTTGGAGGTGTCGACGGCCCAGTCGTCGTCGGAGTCGTCGTCGTCGCCGCCGCCGTCGTTGCGGGAGCTGTTGCGCTCGGAGGAGGCCGGGGCGAGGCCCTCGGCCTCTGCGGCGATGCGGCGCGTGAGCTCGTCGTCGGAGCCGTCGTCGGCGAGGGCGGCGGCGGTGGCAGAGGCGTCGCCGGCCGCGGAGGAGGACTTCTTCGAGCGGCGGATGGCAGAGGCGGTGCCCTTTTTGGCGCCCGGGGCGGGCGGGTTTTTGAGGATGACGCCGGCGAGCTTGTGGCGGATGTCGATGAGGGAGCGCTTGCCGCAGGCCTTGCAGTCTTTGTAGAGCATCTGGTCCTTGGAGAGGACGATGTCGGTCTCCGGGTTGCGGCAGGAGTCGCAGAGGACGAACTTTGCGATGAAGACGTCGAGGAGGTCCTGCAGCTTCGCGGCGTCGTGGGCGCCGTTGACGAGGTAGCGGTCGGTGGCCTCGTTGACGGCGGTCTGCGCGCCGAGCTCGAGGCCGAAGAACTTTGTGACGTACATCGGCGGGCGCGAGAGGGCCTTTGCGACGTCGGCGTTGTTGACTATCGCGGTCTTGATGCCGTTCCCGCGGCCCTCGACCTTGGACACGATCAGCGGCATTTTGTAGCGGTAGAACGGGTCCTTGTTGTCGCGCTGGATGTTGACCGACATTTTGGTGGTTTTGTTATTATAATTTAGTAGTGGCTCAACCTGCAGAGAAGTTGGTTGAGGGTTGGTGAGGATAAGCAGTAAGGGAGATAAAAGTCTAAAAACTTCAAGGCGGGCACATCACGTGCGGGCCCTTCCTTCAAGGCAGCGGCCCACGTTTCACGGGCGAAAAAAAAAAAGTGTGCAGATGGCGACCGACGCGGATCCGTCGTGGCAGGAATACGCGCGTCGTTTGGACGCCCAAGACTCGTCTTTGCAGCAGCAGTCGCAGCAGTCGCAGCAGTCGGCCGCTGACCGCGCTGCTTCGTCATCCTCGCCCGAGCCTCTGCTCGACGCCCGCGACAAATCAGCGCTTTCCTCCTCGAGTCTGCTCCAGTCCGCGCTCGAGTACGCGGTCTGCTCCTCGTGCTCAAAGCCCTTCCTCGCCTCTGTCATCGCCAGCCACATCCGTCTCTGTCTCTCACGTGCCCAGAAACAGGCGCAGGCCGCCATCAAGGGCAAAATTATGGCGAAAAAGGACACTATCCGCGTCTCGAACCGCCCGCCTCCGCCTTCAACCGCGACTCCTGCTCCTGCTCCTACTCCTACTCCTACTCCTACTCCTACAGCAGCAACAGCAGCAACATCAGCAACAGCAACAGCAACTACCACAGCAACAAACAACGCCGATGACAAAAAGAAAAAAGACAAAAAACGCAAACAAGACCCCGACGAGAAACCAATACCCAAAAAAAAGAAAAAACAGCAGCAAAAATCAGCCCCCAAACCAAAAGGCCCCGTCGACGTCGAGCGCCAATGCGGTGTTCCTCTTCCCCACGGCGGCTTCTGTGCTCGTTCTTTGACCTGCAAATCCCATTCCATGGGCGCAAAGCGCAACGTTCCCGGCCGATCTCAGCCTTACGACGTTCTCCTCGCCGCATACCAGAAACGTAACCAAATGAAGCAGGCGGCTCTTACGTCCTCCGCCCAACTCGCTGAAGACATGGAACTTGCAAATGGGCCTGTGGACTCGGACGAAGAAGTCGATGCTGTAATGGACGGCCTTCATCGTGCTTTTGCTCGTCCGCTCGAACAGACCATTCTCATGCCCGTTCGCATCAAAACCCAGTTCTTTAGAATGCGTGAGATGTTTGCCTCGGCCTTCTCCACCCCTATCTAATATCTATCTTATTTCTATTATTTTTTTTTCTTTTTCTTTTCCTCTACTCTTTTATAACTACTCTTCTATGTCGATTTCTTGTTTGGGACTGGCGCTGGCGTACTTGCTATCTTTCTTATCTACTCTTAGCTATCTAAATGTGATTTGTGATTCCCAATTTACTTCCTTCTCTGCTTTCTGTAATCTTCTTTCTACCGTCTTTAAATGACATCTATTGTAGTAACGACATCACTTCATGAAATAAGCCTTACTCGAGGCCGGAAGCCTTGTAGATACATTTAAAGTAACCATTCCTTGCATGTGTAGTGACACATTTACATTTTTGCAATTAATTTTATTATTAATATCAATTTCATAGTACATTTTTATTAAAAGAAAGGATTATATGTGATATATTCTTATTAAGACATTTTAATTTCATCTTAATTCAGAAGAAGTCAGATATAAGCAGAGCGCGTCCCGACTTCTTCCTTTTCTTCTTTAGTCTTTTTCTTAGTATCTTCCTCTACAATAAAAAAACTTAACCGACTTAGTAGTCTTTACAGGAGGCATTCACATTTGTAGTATATCATTTTTCGATACATGTGCTGTGTTGTCTGTTGAGTTACTATATTTGCTTTATACTTATCTTACTCTGTAGTCAGTTCTATAACTACTCTCATATCACAACCGCATTAGTGCACCAACCCCTTTTAAAGCTTTTTGGACCTGTAGAAACCAATTTTTCTTTTCTAGAAGACGTTTTGCGTCTTTGAGATAAATACCATTACCAAAATTCGGTTTCATAGTATTACTTCAAAGCTATACAGTGTAGAAAGTGATTGTTCTTAGCGACGCGACTAAGATGTCAGGCACGTGATATCAGCCGCAAGAACAAAGGCCGCTAGATACAAGTTGCGCGTTTAGGCCGTTTGCCTCCTCCCTCTCCCCCGCTGCCTCTCGCTGGTCTCGCTGGTCTCGCTGGTCTCGTTGTGAAGTTCCTGGTATTAAAGGTTTATATTCATCATTATGACTCCTGAAGAGC